>VYZX01009312.1:51767-87723 GCA_013401335.1 Brachypteracias leptosomus | reverse complement strand
TCTACAGAAGGTAACAAATTAGAGAAGAAATGATCATCAAAATGTTTAACAAAGCCATGTGGCAGGAATAAGTGTGAGGTGTATGTGTCTGGGCCTTGATACTATACATACCATGCACACCATAGAAAATAGTTTTTTCTCCAAAAGCAGAAATTTGTAGAAAGTTACCAGCACCCAAAAGCAGAGGTTCAGATTTTTAGATAGGTCAGCTTCTGTGAAGCATTAATTACTGACGACAATTTCCATTCCTGGTCAACTACTTTCTTTTGTAGTCAATGAGTGAGTCTGATAATGAAATAATAGTTTCTTCCTTATTAGAACATGTGTAAGTTTAGGAGATTACTTTTTATGCAGTGTTGGGCTGTTTGGAAAGTTGCAACTGTTCAACACTTTCAGCACTATCATTTTGGGTTAGTTGCTCATGGTGAATGATGATAGTTGCTCTAGTGGACAAATTTAATGTGCTACTGAAGTCTATGCCTTCTGCACAGCAGGGAACTTTGCTTGACCACAGATGAACAGATATATGGTTGGAGTTATCTGCTGGGTTTTGTATGTATGTATGCATGTTTTGAAATAAATCAAGTGAACAAGGAACACCAGCTCTGTGAAGCTGTGTTTTCCTTGGCTACCCAACTAGTGTCTGGAATGCAGTTTAATCCAAGTATCTGTAGGGATGCCCCAGAATTCAAAATACAGGCTACCAGGATATGGGCCTATGTTGTTTGTTGTCTGCTCATAAGGCTGCAGACAAGCCAGCTGTATGGTTTTTATACACTAATGGCCAGTTGGCTTGGAGAATTGTGGTTAATTAGCAAGTGCACAATTGTTTTCGTTTTGAGACTGCTGAGTCTTAAGATGCAAGAGTGCCTTGCCCAGCAGATACAAATGTTGGAGCCTCACTACATTCTGAAAGTGGATTTGTGACACTAGCAAATCACTATACAGTGAGACATTTGGTAATTGCAACACATCAAGATTTAGCTATTTGTTCTTGCTCTGGCCCACACCCATTTGAAATTTAAAAAGATAACACTTGAATGCACCCACTAACCTCAACAGCTCTATCTCTGCATGTAGCCTTAGATGTGTGCTGAGCTGGGTTTTGCCTCTCCCATGGCACCCACTGTGCAGCACTGTTTCTACTGAACTGCTAGGAGTCTTCTTGTTCACAGGCTCCTGAATTTCAGTGCAGATATTCAAGTGATTATTCAGATACAGTAACTTCATCTGGAAACAAAATGAGCTATTACTGCTGATAATATTAATGACCCTCAGTCCACTCTTCTTGGGCCTGAATTTATTGGGATGGACTCTGAAGACAGTCTTATCCCCAGGAAAGAGTTGTCCTAGTAAAAATTGTTTGAGAAAGTTTCTTTAGTCAAACGTATTGCGTTCTCTTCATGAATACTGCAAATAAAATGAAGGATCATTGCAGATTTTGTAGTATAATCAAACCAATTTTTAAACTCAAGGAAAGATAGGCTGGCCTGATGGTTGGGGAACTACCCTGAGAGCTGACAGCATTGAATTTAATTCCCTGCTCTACTTTCAGGCTTCCTATAGGAATTTGAGCTATACTTCAAACCTGACTATTAAATTTTTGCCCAAGCTGAAGATTGAAATGCTGTGGCTACTCTGGAACCAGGAGTAAGGTCCCTTTACCCATGGTGCTTATGCCTATATTTGCAGAATGGGAATATCAACACTTCCTAGCTTATAGGAATCTTGTAAGGAGGAATACATTATCAGTAGCAAGCAGCCCAAATCTTGCAAAACCAATCACCATGTAAGTTTTGAAGACAGTTAAATTTGTGCATTTTGCTCAGATTGATGAAGCAACTTTGTGACAAGAAGAGTTCTGAGTTAATGAGAAAGCCTGATGGATTGTGTTTACCTTTGCCCTTTCTTTCCAGCTTTCTCTTTCAGGGGCAAAACTGCCCAATCTTTGCCGTTCAGCAGTTTTGTCTTTCATTTCTTAATCTTGTGAGCTCTTGCAATCCTAGTCTTCTGTCCATGCACAAGTCAGGCCACAATGGATGAATTTTTTGAGCATGATGAGTGGGCTTGCAGAAATTTCAAGACTCAGACCCGAGTTCAAGGAAGTTTTTGTTTGTAATCATGTTGAAGATCTTTCTATAAGAGCTAGCAGAATCTCTACTGGCTTGTTATTGCTAATGGTCTATATAAAATCTAAATTACACTAGGAAATTTGAAGAAGATCTAAAAATTAGAGGGGGGAAATGATTAAGTGTGGACAAATTAAAGGAGCCAGGATGTCGATCATCTTCATAAGAGGAAATTTTGAATTTGCTTCCAGCTTTCTTATGAGATTTTTTTGTGATGTTTTTCTCTTGCACATTCATTACCCTTAAAAAAAAAAAGTGGCTATGGGTTCAACAGAGCTCCACCATGGTCATCACCACTAGCTCTTATCTGCTTGGCTCCAGAAAAAGGATGTATGTCAAGCATTGTTTAATCAAAGGGGGGGGAGGAGGGAAGTAATTTATCTGTATCCCTTCATATTGTCTCAGTCTATACATACTGCCAATAGGAAAGGAGGCCATGCTAGCTACAAAATAAAGAGCTGTTGTATGTGTTGGCAAAGGAAGTTCCTAATGATCCTCTCTGTTCTGCTTTGGGATTCTGTTTCTGAGTCAAGTTCCAGAGAGATTTCTTGGAACTTTATGAGCTCCTGAACTGAAGCAAACTCATGGCTTGTGATTTCCAGCCCACCTCTTGCACAAGAACATATAGGTCTGCATGTCAAGCAAAAGACCTGTCTCATATCTATTATACTGGAGAGAATTTATTGCCTTGGAAAAAGTGAGTTGCTCTCTATCCAATTCTTTTGAAATAGTGACATTCCTAAGCTTGCTTGTTGGCACCAGCCAAGCGAATGCCAGGAAACTTGTAATGTTCTTAGAGGCACAAAGCTTTTGCTTTGAATTTCCTGTACTAGTTCTTTAAAAAAAACCTCCTGTGATTTACTGGTCTGAAATTTTAACTTTGTGAAGCAGGTTGGATATATTCAAATAGGTGATTAAAGAAAAAGAAAAAAACTTTGCTGTTTCTAAGGTGAAGTTGTTTTTTTAGTATTCCTATTAAACTACAAATGTTACAAAAAGTGACTAATTTCAGAACAGCATCTTTCCAGCTGTTTTCATTACTCTGAAATATGGTTCTCCCGTATGTTGAAGGCCTGTGTCCAGCTTGTGAAAATATATGAATTTTGTTACATCATATCTGTCATTGTTCCAAGCAATGTACTTCCATCAAATCAATGAGAGAACTTAAAAAGCTTGGGAAGAGATATTGCCAAGGAAATGGTCCCAAAATGTACAATAAACTACATTTTTTTTGCATAACCATATAAATGCTTTTTTCTCCCAGACTTCCAGGCATATGAGTCTTTGTGCTTTTCAGAACATTACATTTAATGTAAATGATCAAGAAATATCTGCTGTGAAATGTCAGAGTAATGGTTTTGGTCTTTTGTTTTTTTTCTTTTAAGATGTATATTTTTTCTTTAAGGACAAAACACCCATTCTAAAGAGGCTTTTAACACTTAATCTTCCCCACACTCTTTATTCTTTCCCATTGCTCCTGGGAAGCTGACAGGAAAAAAATCTGAACTATAAAATGCATTTTCATTTCCTCCATTTCATTGTTTAGTGGAGTTACAGTGCTATGTGTTCCAGTTTTGGAAGCTCTTAATAGCTGCATATAATTCTGAGCATATATGTAGCATCTTATTGCCGTGTTGCAATGTCCTTAGCTGTCTTGCTGAGTTACAGTCAGAATGCCCAGAAATAAACCCTTGAATGTATGTAAACCCACCTCTACACCTTCCCCCTAGAATTTGGCCCGCTTGTCTCAGTGTATATTTTGAGTAATCTTGAGGAAATTGTATAAGAAATGCAAAATTACTTCCAGTCTCTTGGTCATCAATATTTTGAGGTCACCAAAGAGGCACAAGTTCATTAGCCATCTTATATTAGGCAGAATGCTTAAATAGCAAGAATAAGATTCTGATGATTGGGCCAATAGAAATGAAATATATGTAAACTCCCTGGATTCACCAGTCACCTCCATGTAGAATTTTTATAAAATTTGTCCTAGTGTGGTATCTGTCTGTGCCTGGAAAAGTGCAGTCAAGAAAAAGTGCAAACTGTGATGCTTGCATTTCAGTTTTCTACAGAAACATCCCATGCACATGTGTATGAGCTGAAAAAAAGGGGCATATCACTAACTTGAGTTCAAAGCTGAGCATCCTCTGTGACCTGGGCTAGATGGTGTGTCAGTTTTTTCAAAACATATGAAGTGTACCTAGCATGTAAAATGTATCCAAACAGAGAACATTCAGAATTGTTCCTCAGAAACTGTGAACACCTTGTACAGGCAACATTGAAGAGCTGGGGGTTAACGAGAGCTAAGGGTGACTCAGCAGCTCCGCTGATCTTTCTCAGAGAGCTGCCTTTCTGCTGGGTCTATCACCTTCATCTTCATCTGAGCAGACCCACAGGTATGTCTCATGTCCCCCATGTCCCTCGCTGACCCTGACATGCTGATGGCGTTTCCTGGCCTGACCACAGATGGCCCCATGGCTGCAGATTGGCCTTGTGGTAGAGGGATCTAAGCTGAGCCCACTACAGCCCCATCCTGACCCCACAGATGTGTAGTGGTTCTGCTCTTTGGTTTCCTGATGGGAATGTGACTGCTTGTTCCTCAAGTGAGTCGTCTTGTGCCATCTGGAAAAATTAACAGGAGCCCTTCAATACGTGGCTATTCTGGTGGAAGAGGCTGCCACTAGTCATAGCAATTTCTGCTTTTGAAATTGGGGGACTGTTTAACAATTATTCACTAACTAATAGAGACTCTGTTACAAAATACAGATGCGTACACATGAGTGTGTTCTCTGGTGCTCATGCCAAAATCTTTGGTGTGGCGTAAGAGTTACTGTGTTGCAGCTAGACTGGCCACTGAGTTGCCTTAGGAACCTTCCAAGCCAAGGAGCCCAGGAACTGACAGGGCTATCTTGACTTGCTTTAATTCCCCTATAGAGGACAAAATGAAAAACGTTGCATCGCTGTCAGCAGACTGCCTTGATTTTTGTTTTCAGTTATAGATAAGGCTCAGATGAGTGGCTGTGCTGTTTTAAAACAGATTACTACTCCCCCTCCCAAATAGAGAAATCATGATGTTTCCATTGGTTGTATTGTGTCAAGAGGGATTCAAGGTATAATGAAAAGAGCAGAGATGATCTGAGCTTGATGAGTAAAAACACACATTTCAGAGGGCATCAGCTGTGAGCTAACCTGCAGTGAACAGAGAGAGAAGAGCCTTTTTAGCAAGTAGAAAAGGAAGAGACAACCAGCAACAGAAGGAAAAGTAGGAGATGTTCCCAGTAGTATTACAGTCTAAATTCCTCTCTCCTCCATCCTACCATGCTGTTGTTAATCAATCATCTTTAGAGAAATATTGCATTGCCATAGGCACTATGTCAGTGTCATCCTTGTACCTTGTTTCCTAGTAGCTACTTCCTGGGTTTCTCTAGATGATTGTTGCTTGCCCCTCAATTTTATATATGAGAAAACTGTAACTTGAACATCTGATCTCTTTCCTCAACCTCTGCTCCCTCTGGCAGAGGATAGGGATACAGTGAGAAGGGTGGTGTGTTCTCACCCACCCACAGGACCTGAAGGGGCTCAGGAGAAGCCTGAGGAAGAGAAGAGACATAGCTTTGTCAGAAGTGGGGTTCTTTGCTCTTGGTGACCTCTGTCATTTCCTCTACTACTCTACAGGCAACACTGCAATGTCATAAGTGACCCCTTACAGTCCCATCGGTCTGGGTAGATGAAATCCAGACAACTGGATATTTGATCTGCTTTATTTCTGCTGCTTTGAGTGTTGTGTAACAATCTCTGAGTCAGACAGTATAAAACTAGAAATTGGAAGCATCATTCATTTGCAGAATAGAAAATTGATTCTCATATCCCTAGTGTTACCACAGGATCTTGTTCCAATTTTTTTTTGTTTTTGCTATTGCATCCAAGTGTTAGAGATCAATTGACTGTTTGTAGGTAAGTTTATTATAAGATCAAAGAATCATAGAACACACTGAGTTGGAAGGGACCTTCCAAGGTCATCTAGTCCAATCCCCTTGCAGTCAGCAGGGATTTCTCTACCTAGACCAGATTTCTCAGAGCCCCATCAAGCCTGGCCTTGAATGTCTCACATGGCCTTCCCCTCTCCCACTGTATAGCCATAAATATAATTCTAATATAGGCATATATTTTAAAGTATTCATATATTCATATTAGTCATATAATTCCTCAGTTTCACCAGTTTGCTGTAAGAAATGGTAAACTATAAAAAACAGTAGAACTCTATCTTTTCCTCTGCACTTCTGTTGCTCTGCTGTATATAACTGTGTTCCTCTGTTCTACGATTCCTCCTAATGAACATCACATTAGGAACAAGCCTCCTTGCAGGTATTGAAGGCCTTGCCAATGTCATTCATCATCCCCAAGGAGGTGCAGCCCAGTCCCGTGCATTCTAGCAGGCTTTGGGAAGGAAATATACTTCAAGTAAAAGGTCAAGAAAAAGCAGCTGCAGGAGGCTGATAGCCAACTGTGATAAGAGATCAAACACAGCTGAACAAATGCAAACATCCAAACAGAGCAGAAGGAGCAGGTCGTGGTAAATCATGCACAGTAGCAGAAAATTTACTTGACACTAGTCTTTAATTCTTTTCCCAAAATTGTCAAGTTTAAGGTCTGTCATCTTCTATAACAATCATATGCTTTTCAGGGCTGTTTTCAAAGGAATAGAAAAGTAAAATAACTGTGCCAGGAAAGATCTCTAAAAACACATAAAGGAAAAAACCAACCAGTAACCAAAGAACCTCCAAACAGATTGTTCCATTAAAAGAGCAGCTGTGAGTTGTGCCAAAGTTTAGCATAGAGCTGTAAATCTCAAATATACCTTGAAAACTCCTTGCTTTCTCTACTTGGAACATGGCCACTGCATTTGCTTTGAAAGCTTTCCTTTCCAAGCAGTTTGCAAAAAAGACACCATATGGAATGGCAGCATTTATAAAGTGCCATGGAAATGGAAACTCCAGTGCTGATTTGTCTTCACAATGCTTGTCTTTTTATTCTCACAGAAATACTAAAAGCTTAAGATTCAAAGCAGAATTTATTGTTGTAAGGTAATGCATACAATTTTGAGTAGTATGCTTTCTGTGTTTTTCCTCAAGTATCTCAAACAGCTGGTTAAAGATGCTGGCCAGCAAGCTTAGACTTGTGGATGTAATGACACTGTTCCTGGCTGCACAGTTTCTTAGAAGTGGGAGCCCAAGCTTAATCTATGTCCCCAAAGTGTCTTTTGGCCAAGTGCATCCTTTTGACATGTTTTTTCTTCAGAGTACATGCTAAATGAGTAGTATTTTATTTATTATTGAAATTTTTAAGGTGTGATCACATCATTTTGTTTTTATTTTAATAATCTCATTCCATATTTATACAGCTTCTGAATGAGTGAACTGGAGTCTGAAGCCGGAGCTGAGATGGCTGGAGCCTCCTGAAGAGCAAACAGCAGTACAATTTAACACCTATTGATGAGAAAGTAAGGTGTATTATAGCTGGTCTCCACAAGCCTTTTGTCCCATCTTTTCTGCTTACGTCTATATAAGCAGGTGGGGGGAGGGCTGGGGCACAGGTTAGAGCACTGTCCTTTGGTCATGCAATTGCTAGCATGCTCCTAGGCATGGTTTTGGTCAATGCCAACTAGTGTGTGTCCGGGTAGTGCTTTGACATGGTTCAGGCTCTGCATGGCCCAGGATTATTCCTAATAAATAGTTTTGGACAGGGGTACTTTTTTTTTTGGGAGAAAAGAGATGCAGATTCAGAGTGGGAGAGGGTTACAAAATATGGTATATAAGCTGAGACAGAAAATGCAATTCTGCTCTGTTTGCTTGTGTAGCTGTAGCCTTTGATCACCACATTTACATAAAAGCATCTTGTTGGCTTTAGTGAGGGACAGGTCAGACTCTTAGTTGCATCTCTACTTAAAGAGACTTCATCAAGCAATTCTGTTATTTACAACCACTTCCTTTTACTTTCTTCTAATCTTTTCTAGAGCTGTAGTTTCTTTCCATGACCACCTTTCCTTGAGTTGTGCAGCATTTACTTTCTTGTCCTTGACTGTAACTGCACCACTAAAGAGCAATAAGACAGTTTACAAAATTTGCAAGGACCTTCAAAGATACATGGATGTGCAGTATGGGCCAGTCCCCTTCTTGGCAGCCATAGCAAACTGTTAACATCAGTGGCAGTGTAGTGGCCCTAGAGTTACCAACAAGGAAACTGGACTGTTTCCTAAAACAAATACAGCCACAAAGACCAAGAAGTTTCACCGTCTCTGCCTTGGGGAGTGATGGTCAACTTCTGTTGGCATCAGTGGAAAGATTCTTCTTTTTGAAACAACCACTAAATTGGACCATTACTCAGAAGGAAAAGTCATAATTATTAAGTCACCCACACTTCTTCCTATGCTTTCCTTGGAGAGCTGAACTATCAGGCCTTCTGCGGGCAGATCATGTCTTGAGATGATGGGAGAAGACAGTGTAACCCAGTGACTGGCTGTTTGGCATGCATGTCATTTGCTGCTGGTGTTGCTTAATTCTAGACTGCAGTGATGCACTCATGACAGAGTGCTAGCAATGTAGTTGCACATTTTTTATATGGCAGGACCGATACACAGTACTGTTTATTCTTGCGGCACTATATGGATGTAATTTTGGAATAGTTATAAAATTGCAAATTATTTTCCAAAGATAAAGTTTCTTCTAAGGTGACAACTGCAATCTGCTGCCCACCTACATCTCTAGCAACTAGTTTTCAAGTGTTAATCTGGTTTGCTGGATCCCATCCAAGCATGACAGTTGTGGTGAGATCTGAGTCAGATTCTCTGGTGGCTCTGAGATTTGTCATCGGATGTGTCAGAGCTCTACCACAATATCCCTCATTCCTCTGAATAGGCTTCCAACGGTCTCTGTCAGGGTCATGTCCCTGTTTGAATCCTAACAGTCAGGCCTCCACACCACATTTCTGTAACTTTAGATCTCATGTAAGTTTTCCATTATTTTCCCACAAATATAGCAGGATGAAAGAATGAGATGTTAAACATGATGTTGTTGAAATGTTGTTTTCTGGTTTAGTTGTGTGAAATTCCATCAGCTGAGAGATCTATCAAAGACAAAGACAAGCCGTAACTCCCTCCCAGGCCCTGAGCAGCAGGGTCAGTTGCACGGCTCTGGCTTTCCAGCCAGTTTAATTAAAAACCCATAAATACCATTGCTCACTCACTTTATCCCAAAGCCTTTGATATAAAATCAGGCAGCCAAGGCTTCCCAGGAGCAGCACTTTCCCCTTTGGCAGCACTGTGTTAAATAAAGGACCGTAATGGATTTTTACTGAAGGAACAAGAAAGCAGAAAAGCTACAGTGTGATTTGAAAAGCTTGAATAACTTGTGCACTAGCCCTTTCTCCACAACTAGAGTATGCTGGGCTCCTCTAAGGGCTGTGGGGCCCTGCCAGACTAGTTAGTTGTTACCCTTCCTGCCCAAACGAGCCTCACTTGAAGTCCATTGCCTGTCTCAGATGACTTTGACTGGTAAGAAGAGATGAGGCTTTCTGGAGCCTCTACGGCTCAGTTCTCGACTGGGCAAAAAAGGCCCCTATGAGTTACTGTTGAACTGCAGTTGAATAGGAAGCGATACTCTTGCTTGCACCACTCTTTTCTAGCCTTTAGAGCTAGTTGGGGCTTCTACTGGGTTGTGCTGACCCTCAGCTTGCAGTGATGTTTAGTGTGTTTCAGCTCCTTTGGATGAACTGGAATAACAAATAGGATCTGCAAAACCTGTCACAGAAAGGATGTTTCCTAGATGGTATTTTTCTTCCAAAAGTGAGGTTTAGAGAACTTTCTTTGTTGAAGAAAGTTTCTTTTTCACAACATTGATCAAGCTGACACTACCCTTTAGCCACTGAGTTTCTAATGGTTGTCTTTATATTTTTACTAACTTCACACCTCTCTCATTGGTAAAATGTATTAATTTTAACATAAAAAGCCACCGATCTTTGCCAAGCATAGATAGAAAGCAATCACATTTAGTGTGGCTTTTGCCAGTCTGCTTTCTTTGTTTTCAATAGTGCTTTCTCCCTGCTGGGATTCTGTCTTTCTGGAGCTCTTTGGAGGGGCTCAATCCTTTTGAGCTTTAAGCAACCAGGTTCTTCTACTGTGGCAGTGACTACATCAGTTTTTGAACTTAAAAGGGCAAAAACTGCAGGTCAAATAGCAATGATGAATCATTACAGTCTTTAGAAAATGAGACATCAGTGGGAGCTTTTGATTTTGGCAAGTTTGTAAAATGAGGAGCTTTTTTTCATCAGTAACCCGGCTGTTACCAGTGATCTGACTGCTCCACGATGTTCTGTGCAGCAGTCCTTTCTATGGGAGAACCTGGATTGAGGCTTTTTATAGCAAAAACTCTTCCAAGGGCCTATATTATGATACAATTTTGCAATTGCCATTGAAATTAGTGTAACAGCAGAATTTCTACTGATCGTGCTTTTATGTTGGGTTGAGGGTATCTTCACTGTATTTGGCCTTAACTCAGTTTCCTGGTGACAATCAAAGTCTATTTAAAATACATATCTGAATTTGTTTAGGGAGTGTCCAGCTAACTTTGATAGTACTTTCAGCAGCTTTTTAAACTAAATAAACATTTCTGTATGATGACAATTCATGGCAATGTAATAACCTACAACTCCCACTCCTACAACAGGTAGCCAGTAAGAAGATGATGAGATATCCTGTGGGGATTGTTACTGGCATATACTTGTTATCAGGCAGGATCCATTTTATTGCCAGACCTATGTTTAGGAGTAACAGGTAAAATGAAAAATATACAGATGTGGCTGTTGAAGGTGTCCTAGTGAAAGATGAGTGGTGTGATGGGTGCTTGATGCAACGAATGTTGGGAAACTCGTGACAACTAATTTGAACTAGATCTAAGTAGCTTTCCTCCCTCCCTGCCCCTGTCTGCTGTGGCTGGATTAATGACAAAGGCAATAAGCCAAATATTTCCTTACGTTCTTTTATTATTAGTGGAAATAATAACTAGAAATAATTATATATGGGTCACAGGTGGACTAGAAAATATGTGTATATACACAAACATATACACAGGTTGAGGTGACAGATTACTTAGCAAATCCATGGCAAATATAGGTCCGTGTCCAGAAGCCTTGGTCTGTGAGTCCTCCTGAGAGAAGATTCTGTTCTGAATCATCAGCAAGGCCTTTTGCTTCAGCAGGGTTTGTCAGCTCTCTCAGCTGACACTCCATGTCAGGTCTTGATCATCTGTTTGTGATAACAGGGGCGGAAACGCCAGAAGGAACAGATGAACTCCTCAGAAGCAAGCTTTCTGTTTCTGTATAAATATCCTGTGCAATAAAGTGAAAGGAAGAGAAAATACAGCAAATCTGTTACACAGTATCAGCAAAACTGTTGTTAAATAGAATGGTTTTATGAGCAGTCAGCAGATTGCTGAAGCTCAGATATTAGCCTAGTGACCGTACAACAAATTGCAGTCATAATATAGGACTCAGTTCAGTTTCACCATCTTGTGCTTGTTTAATGGCAAATAAAGACCTTCTGTTTTTCAGGTAGCTTGTTGGGGTTTTATTCAGTGAAGAATTGTATTCCCTCCTTTTCTGGCATTCAGCAGACTGCAACTTAGGTCAAAGACAGAGGGCTTCAGAAAGACCTTATTATCTTCCTCTTATTTATTACTGTGATTTTTGCCTTCTTTCCATACAGATAAGGCCCTTAAATCTCTTTGCAGGCTTTTGTGTTTAGACTCCTCCAGGGCAGCATCTTACTTAACATAACATGTAGCTAACCTAAATTTTATGATAAATACCCTTTCAGGATTTTTTTTCTTTTGTACCCAGTGTAATTTTTGGGCTCTGTGTGTGCGTGTAATAGTCCTAACTAATCAATTCAAAAAGTAATTAGTCGTTATACCTGAGGTCCAGTGGATTTTCTACTATCCAACTAAGTTTGTTGAAAAACTTCCATGGGGCCCAGCAGAATTGGATCAGACCCCACACCTTTAACAAAACTCATATGGCTTAGAGGGCAGACAATAAAGTTATAATTTGCATTTGCTTACAAAGCTGGGGGAGGAAAACATACTCTCAGCAGCTACTAAATGGAGTTTATGCCTGAATTGTTTCTGGTTTGAACTGTCAAGGGAAAACACAGCACATTGGCTACACATAGGTCTATTCATTGTCTGCAATAATCAACATAGAGAGGATTTTACCCTTTCAGACGATGAAGTTACTCTCCAGGCAAAAGATAAAGGAGATAAAACAAGATCAGGAAAAGAGACATTTTTCATTATATTCTCACTACCTTTTATTCTTTGTAGCTCTAGTTTTGGGACAACAGATCTTTCTGATGAAGGGTCTATGCACCATTGCGGGAGATGCTGGCTTTGAGCTTTTATTGTGCTGTGGTTTATCTTCTATTTTAAAATGCTCTGAACTGATGACATTTGTGGCAAACTAAAGCAAACTGCAGAATCCTGTCTACAGTGATGAAATACAGGGTGTCTCAGACCACAGGGATCTGAGATGTCTTATATTTATACATATGTTGCATGCTCTGCCTACTTATATAATAAAATGTCAATAGAAATATTTCTTAGCATGGCAAAGATGGGGTGCACTGATTATATTTTTGGGTTCAGCTTGCTGCTTTCACTTACAAGGCACTTCTAAATGTAAAATATTCATCTCAGTTTTGTAAGTTCATGATCTAGAAGTCCAGGAAAAGATGTGCGGTAGATAGTTGGGTTTTTTTGTGATTCCCACACTATGGTCACACCTCAAAAAACACTGACATTTGAACAGTTGGAGAGCATCCATCTTCTCTTGCAAGGCTGCATTTCATCTGTAACATCTGGTGTAAATAAGTGAATTCTATTTAGATGCTGAATTCTTGTTCTTTTGAAATATTTTGCAAATTTTCCAAGATTGAATTTTTTTCTTACTTTTGGCTTTTATGTTTGCCTGCAGTTAATGAATATTGTGTGTTTGGGATAGTTGTACCTGAATGGAAAATACTCCTATATGTGTGTGTGACTTTTCAGCATGAGGTATATTATAACTAACACTTTTCCATAAAGTATTCTATTAAAACCTCTCCTCTTTTCCTTTTAATAACAAAACCCTGAAGAACACCTACAAATGTATTTAAATGGCTTCCAGTGTTTAGATGAGTGGATGAGAATTGCCAGCAGGGTTCTTGCAGCCCAGCTACAATCTCTTTCAGCAATTGCAACACCAGCAGGTCAAATTGTTTCAGAAACCAGCTTGGTTACTGCTGAGCAAACAGTGTATTTAAACTTATTTTCCAACACGGGTTGGAAAATCATGGGTTCTAGAGGGGTGGCCTCCTCTTACTTGAGAGGTCTACCGAGATTTACAGCTGAGGTGATACTCCATGGGCCATGAGGTCTGAAGAAATCATACTGTTCATTGGGGCTGTCTGAAAAAGAGGTCTGATCATCTTGTTGCCTGCCCTGCTCCCACCTGAGCCCTGGGTACTGGCCACCCTGCAACTGTTTGGGGCAGTTCTCTGATTTCAGGGCCTATTCATTATGTCTGTGTGCTCATGGACTTTACTGCCTTGTTTGTTCAGTGGAACAGAGAATCCCATGAGACATGAAGAAATATTTGCACTCTGTTAGTGGTTTGCTAAATTAGGAAAATTTGGGGAGAAGGCATTGGTATTCATTTTCAGCAGGTGAAAGCTGACAACGTTTAGATGAAGAAAAAGGTGCTTTGCTTTGCTTTGCAGCAGCTGAGGATTTGCTGCTGTATGTTCACTAAGATATTGAACATTAAATAAAATCTCAGAGTAAAAGTAAGGGGATTTTTTAGGGGAAACTATCATTTTATCTCTCACTGTTACTAGTGATGGATTTAGCGAAAATGGATGAACTTATAGGGCACATTCAGAGAAGTGTTTTTGTGCTATTTTCTAGTTGCTACAGCAAGTCCAATAGAAGACATTACTTCTCCTTTAGAGAATTCACTTGCTTTTTGTATGCTAAAGCAAACAAAGCAGTGTTTGCTTTAGAAAAATTGCATCAAGCACCAAAGATGAATTATCGCTTATGGATTTCCTTTTTCCACTTTGGATGTGGGAACAAACTCCCAGGCACTATTATCCCTAAATCAAAATAAATGCAAATTGACAAGTGAAAATCAGGACTGTATATTTTAATGCTCATTGGAGGCTATGATCTTCACATGAATTTGTACGAAAACAGGTTTGGAAGCCTCAGTTCACATTTATAATCAAGAATGAATCTCAAGTGATACTCGCTCAGTTAGAGAGCAATCATATTCATGGTTATCTGGCAAAGGCTGTTTGGCTTGGTTAATTGAAGTGTATAGAGTAACTTACTGGCTGCACTGTGTACAAAAACAGTCAGCATTTGGACTCATAATCAATGTTTCTACTTCTGTTGTTAGTTTGATCTGATCCTGTGAGATACTGAGCACGTGCAAAGCAGATGGCTGAGGATTGTACATTGTTTTTGTCTCAGTGTTGAGAAGAGCTTTCACCTGTTTTGACAACTTCTTGGATCTTGGATGCATCAAATAGTGGTGAATGATGAGTCAGGATTCTTCTGCCTCCAACAATAATATCTATGAAAAACTGGATAAGATGAAAAAGTACCAGCTCCAGGTGTGCTGAAGCTGATATTTTTAAAGTAAAAGATACAATTAAAGTCCTTTTGGATGATGCATTTTCCTCAGCCACTTTGAAACTATTTTAAAGATCCACTTGTTCATGTTGCTTTTCTGGTTTTTAATTTGTCTTTCAAATGATCACTAAGGTCTGGAGATCTGTATCTTGCAGCCTGAGGATGAAACTTCAGCCTTCAGCTAGCTGCATATCATGTAGTCCTACTTAAAACCCAAACTGAGGATCTCTTTTTCAAGTTAGTACAACTTTGTTTATTATGAAGACAGGGGTACAAATTCTAACCTAGAAGACTTAGCTGATTTTCAGCATGATTTCCTTTACCTACTGGGCTCTCAGCACTGTAATGACATTTCCTTTAATCTTTTCATAGAATCATTTATCATTTAGGTTGGAAAGGACCTCTAGGATCATCAAGTCCAACCTTTGTCCAACATCTCCCTGAACCCCTAGACCATGTCTTGAAGTGCCACATCTACTCCTTTTTTGAACACCTCCAGGGATGGTGACTCCACCACCTCCCTGGGCAGTCTGTTCCAATGCTTGACCACTCTCTCAGTAAAGAACTTCTTCCTAATGTCCAATCTAAACCTCCCCTGGTGCAACTTGAGGCCATTACATCTTGTCAATAGTTACTTGGGAGAAGAGACCAACACCAGCCTCACTACAAACTCCTCTTAGGTAGTTGTAGAGAGCTTTGTTGCCCTCCTCTCAGCCTCTTCTTCTGCAGGCTAAACAATCCCAGTTCCCTCAGGTGCTCTTCATAAGACATATTCTCCAGACATCTCACCAGCTTTGTTGCCCTTCTCTGTACCTGCTCCAACACCTCAATGTCCTTCTTATACTGTGGTGCCCAAAACTGGACACAGCACTCAAGGTGCAGTGTCACAAGAGCCAAGTACAGGGGCACAATCACCTCCCTACCCCTGCTGCTCACACCATTTCTGATACAGGCCAGGATGCTGTTGGCCTTCTTGGCAACCTGGGCACATTGCTGGCTCATGTTCAGCTGGCTGTCCACCAGCACCCCCAGGTCCTTTTTCTCCAGACAGCTCTCCAGCCACACTTCCCCAAGCCTGTAGTGCTGCATGAGGTTGTTGTGACCAAAGTTCAGGACCTGGCACTTGGCCTTGTTAAACCTCATACAATTAGCCTCAGCCAAGAAGATTATTTATGATAAATAGTTATTGCTTTCAAAAACGATCACGCATTTTAAAGTAAATAGTGCCCTCTGCTATGTTAGCCCCAGTCAGCAGCCAAGCACCCACACAGCCTCTCACTCACTCCCCTTCATATTGCTGCAGGTTACACTCAGTCCTCCTGGCAGTGTGACAGGTCATGCAGGATGTTGAGGGCAGTGGTTTCTTTCTGCTGCTCCTTGTTCCTTACTCTTTTCTGTCTCTGTTCCTTCCTTCTTATGTCCCTTTGCCTTGCTCCAGCATGGGTTGTTACCAGGCTGCACTCCTCTGAGAGTGTCATCAGCTCCACTGTGGAGCACCTTCTACTACTCTGGCCTTGGAGGTTGGTCTTTTTTTCCTATTTTTTTGCCTTGGAATTTAGTGCCCTTTCTTAAATGCACTTTACCTGAGGCTTCACCATCATGGGTAGCTGCTGGTCTCAGCTGTGCCCTGCGGTGGGTCCATTGGAACTGGTTGGTGTCCCCGTTTAAGGCTCAGGGTGATCCCCAAGGAGCAGAATTTGCTTCACCCCTCTTCCCCCCTCCTCTTCCCTCCCAAGGGAGGAAGAAAGGTCTCACACAAAGTTGGAAATCAAGATTACAACTTTTAACAGGGAACAACAAAAGAGATGTTAAAGGAAGGGGAATATACAGAGGTATTAAGAGAAGATATATATACAAATATGTACAACACCAATCCTTGGATTCTGCTGGATTCCTCCCGAACCTCTTGGGGTTGGTAGCCAGCCATGCAGAGGTGCAGTCCCAGCATCAATCCCAGGGAGGAAGGGGGCGAGCAGAACTTCCTGTGTCCTTTTATAGAGTGTGGCAGGAAGGGGAAATGGAATAGCCACTCTACCTGTCCCTCCTCTTCCCCAAACCTTAAACCACAACAGCTGGAAATTGTTGTGTTTGACATGAGACAACCCCAGCCACAGGGGCTCCCAGAGGCCACTCCTGCAGTCTCTGTTGCCAGCACTTTGCCATTAATACTCAGTGCATCTCCCTACCTTCCCAGTTTTTAGATCCTGATTATTGACTTCCAAGGTCTGTTTTACAGAAATATGTATCTTTACAAGAATATGTACTAAACAAACTCATCACCCCAGCGGGGGACATTAATTTAGTCATACTTAACTCAAACCCTGTCTATTTAGATTCTACCTAGGACTTCTAGACCCACCCTCCTTTTGAGAAATCAAAAGTAATTAATATCTTTCCTGACACTTTTGAAGCATAGATCACTTCAAAAGTGGTGAGAAGTGGAAGTCAACAGGGCTGGAGTTCAACTCTCACTTTGCTTTTCTCAGTAGGGTGACATCTGCTCCCAGTTCTGCAAGCACCCAATAAGACTTGTCTGCAGTTTGCCAGGTGACTTTGGGACAGGCAGTGAAGATGGGGGTTGAGACAGGGCAGATTTGCTGTCCTTAAGCACAGCTACGAAGATATATATACTGTGTTTTTAGCAGCTGGAAGAGTAGAATTGAAAGGGCTATGTCTGCAAACAAAAATTAAGACCAAAGTTTTCAAGCATGGCTATTTCATGCCCATGTGCTTACAGAAGATTTTCAGAAGCATTTCACATTCTATGCTCTCCAAAGGGAGCAATACTTATTAAATGAAATCACTCTTTTTAGCAGCCTTGTTCTGTAGCAGAAGGGGTAGCTTTTGTGCCTGTAAAGGCTGGAGTATAAGTTTATCTGCACTAAATTCTGTAAGGCTTTCCCACGTAGAGGTTAGAACCAGATAAATGTCCTAACCAAGACTCATTGATTTGTATGTCTTCACACTAAGGAGTTTGAAATTCAGATGTCTACCAGATTTGTAACAGCAATAAATCTAAAAACTTGCAATAGCATTTGATTCTTTCAAACCAAATTTTTACGTAGGACTGAACCATAAGATAATAAGACATGTTGCTAGAACTTATATGAAGGTGGGAAGTGAAGGAAAAGAGTTAAGTGAACTGCAGACTTCTCTGCAGGGTTGCTACAACAGGCTTAGGCTGGTGCTAAGAATACAACAAGAATTTAAAGCGAGCTCGAAGATACTATTACTACCTGAAGTTCAAACTAACTTAATGTGATAGTAAACAGTACTTTAGAAAACTGACTTGTCAAATGAAAAGATTTGCAAACCCATTCTTTAGTGCTCAGGTTACTGCAGTGGAAATTCCTTTCCCAGGTAAGTTTGGTTTAGTTCACAGTAAATATGGACATTAAACAGAACACTAAGCATAGCCACTCAGAAGATTTGTTTTTACTTTGTAATTGAATCTTTTTATCAAATAAGGAAAAAGGAAGCAGGAGGAGGGACCTCTAACCAAGGAATCTGAAGGTCATTCTAACACAAAATCTGCATGGTTTTGCACCACTTGCAGCACCTGAATAACTTCCAGAAATTGCATTTATCTTTATTTTAAATAATTTCCCACATTCTCTGAGAGAAAGGCTTTTGTTTGCTTTCAGGTCTTGTTTTATATCCTTCTGTTTTGGTGTGAGTGTACAGTGTGAGTAAATACGATGTTACCTTTTGATGTGAAACATCAGTTAAAAGACTGGTTTCCTGTCCAAAGTGGAAGTCATGTCTCTGGCCCTGGCAACTGTTTTCTATTGAGCTGAAACTCCACCCTCGTGAGACCCCACCTGGAGTACGGTGTCCAGTTCTGGAGCCCCTATTACAAGAAAGATATGGACATGCTGGAACGTGTCCAAAGGAGGGCCACAAGGATGATCAGAGGACTGGAGCACCTCTCCTATGAGGATAGACTGAGAGAGTTGGGGTTGTTCAGTCTGGAGAAGAGAAGGCTCCGAGGGGACCTTCTTGTGGCCTTCCAGTATCTTAAGGGGGCCTACAAGAAAGCTAGGGAGGGACTTTTTAGGATGTTGGGCAGTGGTAGGACTAGGGGGAATGGGTCAAAACTAGAGGTGGGTAGATTCAGATTAGACATTAGGAAGAAGTTCTTCACCATGAGAGTGGTGAGACACTGGAACAGGTTGCCCAGAGAGGTGGTGGAAGCCCCATGCCTGGAAATTTTTAAGGCCAGGCTGGATGGGGCTCTGAGTAACCTGAACTAGTGAGAGGCGTCCCTGCCCGTGTCAGGGGGGTTGAAACTAGATGATCTTTAAGGTCGCTTCCAATCCCTAACATTCCGTGATCTTTAAGGTCCCTTCCAACCCTGACGATTCTATGATTTTATGATTACCTCTTGTCTTGTCAATAGTTACTTGGGAGAAGAGATCAACACCAGCCTCACTACAAACTCCTTTTAGGTAGTTGTAGAGAGCAATGAGATCTCCTCTCAGCCTCCTCTTCTGCAGGCTAAACAATCCCAGTTCCCTCAGGTGCTCCTCATAAGACATATTCTCCAGACATCTCACCAGCTTTGTTGCCCTTCTCTGCACCTGCTCCAACACCTCAATGTCCTTCTTATACTGTGGTCCCCAGAAAAGGTTTATATCAGTAGAGAAATACCTAATTGCACCATCTGATTATCTGATTCTGAGGACCTGAAGAATCAGCGTCTCACTTCTCTTAAATACTAGTTGCATCACTGAGTCAAATATCTAGCTTTGCTTTCCTTTGATACTTAGCCGTAGTGGGTCTGTCTGAGCTGATTTTCCCCATACAACCCTCATACTGCAGTACTGGGAGCCAGAGGTTGTTGGTAACACACCCATGTTATGACTAGCCGTGAGTGCCCACACAACACCAAAGGTACGGGAGGGGCGAGATCTGGGAGGGGATACAACCCGGACAGCCGACCCAAGCTGACCAATAGGATATTCCATACCATATGATGTCAGCTCAACTATAAAGGAAGGAGGATGGGGGAATTTGGGGGGAAGACGCTTGTCCTGTGAGCAACCGGTACGCGTTCTGGAGCCCTGCTTCCCGGGACAGGCCCGACACTGCCTGCGGATGGGAAGTAGAGAGTAACAGCTTTGCTGCTTTTGCTTTGTGTGTGCGCAGCCTTGCTTTCTCTGCTATTTATTAAAACTGCTTCTTATCACAACCCACGGGTTTTCCTTTTCCATCTTACTCTCTCCCCGCTTGCCTTGCTGACAGAGGTTTGATGGGGTGGAGGGGGAGTGATAGAGGGACTAGGGGTGTGCACCGGGCACCCAACCAAGGTAAACCCACCACATTAGCCTTTTCCATTAAAGACAAATGTAGGTCATTTGTTTCAGCAAATTTATTTTATCCATACTAGTACTGGTACTAGTATGCATACTGGTACTAGTTCCAGAAAAATGCAATAAAGACATTTATAAGTAAGTACATTAAAAACTGGCACTGCATCAGCCAGATTAAGTGCATGAGCAAATGCAAAGTCCATACGTGACCTTTAAATGATGTTTCACAGCGACAAATTGAACTATCGTCCTTAATAAATCCAAGTTTTGGTCATTCATTGTTTTAGAAATAATCAATGGATTAAAAAATGAGAGAGAACAAAATGTTTAACAATATGTATTCTGACAAATGAAACAAAACCTCAAAGAAGCTGGAGAAAAACGTGCCTAGCCCTGAAAAAGGAAATAGAGGACTATCCAGGTACAGACATTTTTCAATAAACTGTGGCATTACTATTTGTCATCTGAAAGGAGTAATCCAGTACTTGCTCTTTTGGCATGAACTTTTCTTGTTGTGCTGTGTATATTGGGACCAGGATTTTTCAAAAACCTGCACTGTAGGATGTTGTTCCTTCTGGAGAAGACCATTACTATACTTAACATAGGTGAACAAAAGGATTATGAACAAAATTCTAACACAGTCAATAGAACTTGTTGATGAAGATGCTGTTCTTTTATAAGCCTGGGTGCTGTAGTCAACTCTAAGTGAGATAAATAAGCTTGATTTTATTTAGCCTACTTGCAGCTGAAAGACAACAAATATTCCTTTTTTAAAATCCCTCTGATGCTTTTTTTTCACTGCAGTAGCTGAACATAGTAGAAGTAACAATCAATTAATCTTCATAAAAATTTTGTGAAGTGTGCAATCTGAATGCTTAACTTTGAGCAAGACAGCAAAACCATTGAAAACTTAAGTATTATGTACAAGATCACAAACACTGTGGCAAAATTGGAAATCAAGATCTAGTATGGGTTAATTGATAGCACTTAGACCCCACTACCCTCTCTTATAGAGGAGACATAGAAAAAGTTTGTGAACTTAATGGATTTTCAAAATAAATTGTAGCCCCAAGTTGCTAAGTTCACGTCCCCAAAATTCCCAGGTTTGAGTCTTCTGTCTTTAATGTGAAGAATGAATGAACTAGGAGCTGTATAGACAGAACATATTTCTGTGTAGGTCTATTATGTTGCTCTGCTGAACTACAAATGGCAATTACTTTTCTGTGATCAGTGTTTCAGTGCCCTACTGATAAATAAAAGCGTACACGAGTAGGGAAGATTATTGTAAGTTCAAATGAGTAACTGCAGAGAGATTATTCATTACACCCTGTCACAGCTCAATTACAGAATTAATGCTTTCCAGATACTGAACGAAGGTTTTGAATTTTATTCCAAAGAATCGTGCTTGTGACTACTGACATGGGGAATAACTGCTGCCTCTGCAGGAAGGAGTGAACATTGCTTGAACAAAAGGAAAAGCTCAGACTGATGTTTTTTTTCCACTTTTGATCCAGTTCATTAACAAGGTAGCTGGGCAGGAGAATCCCATACGCCTGAGGCTGTGCCACAGTCACTTTGCTTGTATCCTCTAGCTATTGAAATTTGAAAGAGACAATGGCTTTTGTTCAGTATTATATGCAGTGCTATTTATCCTAGAGAGATGATATTGACATCTTGGGTTAAGACATATTATAAGTTATTACCGTAATGTCCATGGGCTTTGAAATACTCAAGGATTTGTAATGGAAATATATTGATATCAAAGCTTCTTTCAAGCCTGATTTCCACAAGAATTGGGTATAGCTGGCTGTATGTTATAAAAACAGTACAAGACTATTATATTGTTGCCAAAAGTAGTAAACAGTTCTACAGATTTTTGGAATAAAATCTTTTCCTTACACACACATAGTCAAATTAGTCTGTAAAATTAATTTTAAAATAATATCACAATGATAGTTCCTATTGGACAAAGAGCATATCAGAGTGAAAGAAATGGTAACTGGGAAAATAGCTGCAGAGGAATCAGACTAGAAAACTTTTGCAGCATCTTCTGTGGGTATCCAGTGAAATCACCTGACTGGCATGGAGCATTATTATACTTACAAATTCACTTTCTTTGTCTTCTTGAAACTGCTTTTGGTCAGAGGTCAGCTGTGCTGAGGACAAACTCCAACAGATGTCATAGGAGAAGAACTCAAAGGTGGAGAAAAAAAATCTTATATTTGTAGATATTTTGAAAGATCTATTTCTTGGTAACCTCCTGTGTCTTTAGAGATCACCTTGTTTCTGCCATTGGGAGCTCTGGATTAGTTTTCAGTATACTGTGAAGGATGTATATAGAGTAACTCACCTTGGAAAGAGCTTTGGATGCAGATTCCTGGTTATGATCCACAAAGGAAAAATGTCCTACATTTAAAGAATGAAGATTGGCTTGGTGTATGCAGAAAGAGAGGTCATTTTGTGATCTCTAAGAACAAGGGGTTAATTATGGCCTGAAATGACATTAGAAAATGTGGTGTTTTGCAGAATGGATGAGTTCATTCTATAAGATTTGAGGCAGAGCTGTGGTGAGAGGAGATAAAAATGGAGAAACTGTAGCTCTGTGACAAACGTTCTCCTGATAGAGCCAAAATTTCACCTGTCACATCCAGATCTGTTTCACCCAACAGGGTCATGGAAAGCATCTGCCATCCTGACAAAAGAGATTGTGTTCTATAGTATGTATATCCTTTATATAGTGGCCTCAGAGATATCCTGTGCCTCAGACATGTAGGACTGCAACTTGCAAAGCCTCTACTGGATTAATGTAAGTATATACAAAGTGAAAACCAGGAAAGGAATGTAATGGAAAAAACAAAATAGTTACAACTTTTAAGGATTATGAACACAGATAGCAGTTAATTGAAAACTGCTAATACAGTAATGAAAAAAAGAAACAACAAGCAAATTAAATGGAAATATCTGGGCAAAAAAGGAAAAGATTTCAGAAGAGACCTGGAGGAATAGATAAATGTACCAGAAGGACACTTACTGCTTTTGTTAGAAATGTGTTCTGGAGAAAAGCTATGAGATAGTGATGACTTTAATTATTTCTCGGGGATTTGAAAATTCTATGTGATGTTACCTTTGAGAATCAGCATCCATTTTTTTTTTCCATATTTCCTACAGGCTAGACATAAGACACAGTGATCTCTTGTTGAGATGCTACCTAGTGCTTATCCTGACTTGATTCAAAAGGAAGCCATCCAAGCTTAAAGGCTTATCCCTCGAAATTTTAAGTGGGCACATATGTATGCATCTGATGGGAGGAGATAAGTGTGCCCTGTGCTCCCATGTGGCACACGGCTAATAACAATTCTTGGTGTCATAGCAAGCAAACTTTTCTACTGTGATTGCTATGGTGGTCTGGCATTTTAATAGCAATTGGAGTAGCTGGCTCAAGACTCATGCCTGGGAATACAAATAGGCATGTACCCATCATGATAGGTGGGGTTTTTTTTCCCATTTTATTAGCCTCTGGAGACTGAAAGTCCTGAAAATGTCTTTGGTCAAACTGACAGACAAGGGGGCTAATGGTTTTTAGCCATGATAGCTGGTGGCATCCAAATGAGCAGATGATGATG
The DNA here is from genome assembly GCA_013401335.1 of Brachypteracias leptosomus. Classification (NCBI taxonomy): domain Eukaryota; kingdom Metazoa; phylum Chordata; class Aves; order Coraciiformes; family Brachypteraciidae; genus Brachypteracias; species Brachypteracias leptosomus. The sequence continues at coordinate 63,937 of VYZX01009312.1, read as the reverse complement.
GTACGGTGACAGTTTTCATTTCTGTGAAGGAAAACTCCTGCTGATTTTGAAGTTCTCCTTGATGAACACCACATGTCTATACTGAACTTTCTCTTCTATTTATCTTAAATTTCCTATGTATGCCATTTCTATGTGAAGGGATAAAGAAGCTATGTGCTTAAAAAGAAAATCAGACTACAGTGCTTAGAAGTATGTTTATTCAACTGTGAAGTCCACTGTTGAAATAGGGTTTGACAGACGTTAGCCATATTTTATCACTACTCTCATGAATGCCAGGACATTAAATGCTCAGAAGCAGTTGATACCAACAGTAATCTGAGCTACAAGCCTTCAGCTGAACATGTCCTCGAAGGATTTATTCTTGTTCTTTTTCATTATGCATATTCCAGCCTTCTCACAGAAGATCTTAATGAAAAATAGTCCAAATTTCTGTGACAATTCCAAGTGACTGTCTGAGATGGAACAAAATGCACCAAGAACTTGATTTGAGGAAGAGGGCATCTGAGACAGGATTTAGGAGAGATCTAGATACTTACCTCCAACACTGCAATTCTCAAGACTTTCTTTCTGATGTAGCCTAATGCTGTGCTTGCTTAAAATGTGTTGATGCCCTAATCTTTTACTTCCTAAACAGCCAAATTCTGACTTTTGCTCTGTTAAGAACGACTTTCTTTGTGGTAATGGTAATCACGTAGCAACAATGCCATGCTTAAAACCTAAGAGGATGCCATACATGAGCAGCTTTCTCTGTCTGCCTTGCTTGAAGTTGTTAATGCAGTAGGTGATGAGAAAAGGGCACGCCAGCTCCCGGATGGTCTCATGCACAACATGCAGCAGCAATGGCCTTTCTCTTCAGACTGGCACTGTGACCCTTTAATGCAGCAGTCCAGTGTCCAGTGAATGCATTGCTGAGTCTGCTTGTAGGATATTTTGTCTAATAAGGGTGAGAACTGGAAGGCAAACCTCTTTCACAACAGGAGCAAGCTTGCCCTCATCTACTGAGACTATGTCACTTTGCCTAAAAAGAATTTGAGACTCATTTTAGTGTGTTGTCTGTAAAATGCTCTTTAATTTCACCTGATGAGGATTAGCTGAACAGCCTACTAGCACACATATGCCCCACAGCTTGTACAGTGCAGCTCATGGTAAGGAAAATATCTAGAGGAGGTTCTTGAAAGTCTGAAGTGATTTTTCAGTTTTATGTCTCTTCCTGACCTATCTCTGTCATCTTAACGTGAACACACACATTCTTGTTTGATTAATAGTCTTGAAATATCTTGAGAAAAGGAGGAAGGTTTAAAGGCTCACTACAGGTCAATGCTATGTTCAGCTGCATAGTCTGTTTATATTCTCATCACATAATGTTCTGCCTCTGTAAAGGGAACAGACACAAAACCATCTGATTGATTAATGGGATGCAGTTACACACAGTGTCATTATAAATATGTACAGTGAACTCAGTGAACTATTTTGAAACCGCATAATATCCAAGCTTTTTTTTGTTAAAGGAATGTATAAGTAACTTCTGCTAAAACTGTTTATTTCATAATTTCTCTTTGAAAGATTTGCAGATTTGTAGACAAGTGCAGGTGAAATTAACCGAAATTACTGAACTTGTTTTAAAATACATTTATGTGCATATATGTGCAGAGAGCACATGGGATTTTATGAAGGAGAGAGAAATAATTTAATGGTTTGTTTGTTTCTATACAAACAAAATCCCTGTGCAAATTTTGGAGGTAGGGAAAAAAAAGCAGGAACATCTTGTTTTTACTGCACCTTATAAGCACTTACAGGAGAGGTTAGAGATATATTTTTTTTTTCCCACCAGGGAAAGCTGAATGGGATTTCTGTGGAGTACTGCTTCAGCAGTATGCAGGAGAGCAATGCTCACCACAGCTGGGTAAGAGGTGCTCCTTTTGGCTGAGAGGTAAGGCTACATGCTTCTCCACCACTCTGGGCACCCTTCTACCCTGGAGCACTACCTTTGATCCGGAAAGTATGAAAATCTGTTTCATAGCAGTGCAGAGAATGAGTTGCAGAGCCACTTATAGCAGCCAAAATAATTCAGTTGTGACCTCTTAATGTTCCCATAAAATTGTTTTTCCCTTGGCATCAGGAGATGAGTCAGCAGCAGTGATAACAAGAATTAGAGAAAAACTGGAAAAAACTAGTGTCCCTAGTACTTTGGCAGTGAAAAATTAAGCTTCAAAGTGATTTCTTCATGGAACATTTTCTCTCTCTCCAGGACTTCAAATTGACTGACTATTAAGGAAAGAAGAAAAAAAGTGAGAGATAGAGAAAAAGACTTGGATGATATCTCTCAGTGTCTGCCAATATCTAACATGCTTTTGGAAAAGTTGCGTAACACAACCTGCCAAGAGAGCCCTGTTTGAATAGGGGTTAGTAATCCTTTGTATTTGGTGGTATGTTTGTGGTTTTACAGAACTGACCCCCAGGACCTCATTTTCAACTGGTCTAACAGGCTGTATTGTTTGTTAAGCCTGTAAGTATCAGGAAATTCATCTCTGAAAGCAGCTTAACAGACCACGTGCCTGCCCAGAAATTACCATCAGGTTACCATCAGGTCTATCATTCTTCCTGTAGGGCACTTTGAGTGATGGGAAACCTTGAACGTCTTCTTCCTTGAAGTAGAGTCTTTGCCTCCAGTGATCAAACATAGAGGTAGCATCTCAGGGAACTTGCAATATGAGTTGTTAGTGTTGAAACAATTTAAAGAAAGACTGTGGCAAAGATTTTTTTCTGGTTTTCAAAGTAATTTCTTCAGATTCTTAAATCTACTCCAAATGATAAATTAAAAACTGTGTTTCAGAAAGTTTTTCACTACAGATGAGTTAGAAATTCAAATTTTGAAAAGGGGGGAAAAAACTTTTAATATTTATCGACTTTTGTTTTCATGGCCTTTGCAGAATAGTTACGAAGAAAAACGCAAGGAATAGGAAAGGAACTACACTAACATTTCCTTTTCATGAAATGCGTTGTAAAATTATTTGTTTGTCCCTTGTTCATGACAATGAGAGACAAAACTGGAGATGCACACTCCTCTGTATGAGGCAGCTTAGGTCCAGGGAGCACGTGTAACCTAAAAGGATCTCTGCCAGCATTCAAGGCTGACATCGGCACTGAAAACTGTTTCCTGAGCCTGGAGCAGGCAATGTGTCTTCTGAGTAACAGTTTAACAGTGGGATGAAACATCATCTCCTTCCTGAGATTTGGGCCCTACTTGCCATCCTAAACTACTGCCTTCATAGCTGTATTCATATGAGGGACCCACCAGAGCCCCCTTGCACAGACCTAGATTGTGCATCTGACAAAAATCTTCTCTTACAAAAGCTCAGGGCTTTTGTTGGCTGGGCTATGAGTGTTTGATGCTGGTGGACAGTGCATCTATCCTCTCAGATCTCTCTGGTGCAGAACTTTCCTACAGTGATGGTCTGTGTAAATTGAACAAAGGATGCTCTGTGGCACCTATCTAACTGCAAAAATGAAGTTGCCCAGGGGACTTTCTTGGGAAAAACAGAGGAAAGAAGGGACTTGAGACTCTTAGGTGTCTAAATCTCTTTGTGAATTAGACCCTTGTGATTTTAAGCAGGACACTCAAGTGTCCTTGCCTGTGTCCCTCATAGCTGGCTGCTCTGTAGACAGCTTGTGCGCTTGTGGGGTATTTACAGAAGTGTAGTGGTGCACTGGTGAGGAAAGCTGTGTGCTACTGTCTTTCCAGACTATACCAGAATACACATTCAGAGGCAAGCAGCATCTACCTGGGGCTGCCATTCTTCTTTTGGAATTGGCTGTCTCTGAGGGTGAAAAATTGCTTATTTTAAACAGTTGGCAGAAAAAGTTCGTTGGTGTCTCTAAAATGTTGTTTATTGTAGTAAGAAGTCTAAAAGAAGAAATGTGTTTCATAAGGTATTTCCCAGGAATTTTGCCCTCAATTTTTGCTACCTGAAAATAGTAAGCCAAAAAAAAAAAGAGCATTGTTATCTTGATTTATTGTTCTGTCTGACACTGTCCTGTGCACGCTGTTTGAGAATGACTCTTTACACCAAAAAAATCATTGCATTGGTCCACTCCTCCTCATAGTCATGAAGGTGCCTATCAAGTTATCAGGGTTTGGATGAAACCACTGAGAGGACTATAACATTCCAGCTTTCTTCAACCTAGAGCTGTGCGAAGCTTCCACAGCAAAATCTAAAATGTTTCAAGTGAGCTTAGGCTGAATATCAGTTGCAGGGAGGGATTTGCTGTTGGGTGGAAATAATGTAAAACTCTACTTTTGACAGACTTTTGACCTGAAACCTGGCAATGCTCAGATATTTTGACTGAAGTTACTTTGAGGCTACAAAGCCAAAAGTTAAAGAAAAACTTCAGAAACTGTAAAGGTGGCATGAAGAGCTCAAACTTAACACAAACTTACTTCAGCTTTCAGGCTGAATTGAGCTGGGTGCTGCTTAGCCTCTCTGCTTCCAAGTAAACAACAGGCATATTATTAAAGCATTGCAATCTATTGCAAGCACGAATGCAAACTATTATGCTATCAAGCCTGAAAATAATCAAGTCAGCTTTGTACTCTCAAAAACAAACAACCAAACAAACCAAAACAAAAAATCATGAAGTATGGGGATAGAAGTGTTACTGGTGATTTTCCCAAAGGTTTGCTTAAAGGCATTGTTTACAATCACAGCTGAGGTAGAGCTTTCCTGGATATCTAACCCAAGTTTTTCCTTGCTTGGTGTTGCTTTAACACTGTCAGGCCATCTCAGACTTTGATGATGAGCAGAAACTTGGAAATAATCTTGTACACTGTATGTGTGTTGTCCCATATTTTAATTTATTTTTCTCATCTCGTATCGCATTAGGAATGACTACAAAAGATCACTCCTCAGCAGCAAGTAGAAATAACAGCAGTATTGCTTAGTTATTTTGCCCAGACCAAATTTAGTGGAAAACCACTATCAGATGGAGAAGAGGCTGTGTTCCATTTGCAGATGAGAATATTACTGGGAGAAAAGATCTTTTCTCCATAAAAGTGTTACTGCAGAGGATCAGACAAACATTTCCAACTCTCTGAACAGCTCAAGTACTGAGACCTGCAGTTCCAACAGCCTCCAGGAAAGGAGTCAGTCAGGCACATGTATGTAAATTCTCTCACATGAATAAAAGCACAATAAAAGCAAAGAAAATTTCTGAGTTGCCGAATCTTAACTTTTTTGTCAGCATGGAATTTTCTGTCTGGAAAGAAAGAACATTTTATTCTCTCCCCTGCTGCTTCTTGCTGCTTATATTGCCTCTCTAATTGGAAGCTGCAGTATAGATTTGCAAAAAAGGATATTCTTTGAGCATACCTCAAGGGTGAGCTGTCTAACCAAGGAAACAATTTCATCCTATCTGTTGTGAGAAGAGCCCAGCTCAACAGAATGCCTGTTTCATTGCTGAGCAGAGCAAAAGGTGGCAAGGAGAAAAGACTAATGACTGAAACTGCAGTATATTAATACTCATATTTCCTGTGTGCAGCTTTTTGTAGTCTGCGACAGAATTATTTGCCTTTAGTTTGGATAGCTGAATTTCCAGCACTCTGCTTTTATCACTGCTGGAAGTTAAACCATACTTGAGTCACTGAGGAATGAAGACATAAAATTCCAGGCTAGATCTGTTGCTTGCCGCAGAGCAGGCTACACTTTCAAACAGGTTCCATCATACGCCTTGCATTTTGCACTCACAGGTGCACAAATGGAATTAACAGTTTTCAAAGCAATTCTTGGCAGCTTAGCAGTCCTCTCTGCTTGGGGACCATGAAGTGTGGCCAGTCCAAAGGCCTACCCACCTGGATGTAGGTGACACACACAACATAAGTGGTTGTGTTAAGTCATGAATGTCATGGTGCTCCCAGTAGACTATGTCTAAACTAATGAATTTTTAAGTCTGTTTCACTGCCAGAAACACCAGAGCTGTACAAATGCCAAATTATTATTGCAAATGGGGCACAGCTTTAATACGTATGATAATCTAAATCCAGCAAATTTTAATGTTAGAAATACCCCAGCTAAAGCTAGTGGAGTTATTCAGGTGTTTAAAATCAAGCGTATGCATATTTTCTATGTAGTATTTTGGAAGGATGTAAGTATAACTGAACCAAGCTCCAGATGCCCTGTTTTCATTGCTGGCATTGTTTGGCAGTTGAGAGTAATATTTGTCATCAAAGACAAACAAATGGAGGATGTTTCAGTCTCATCCTCACTCAGAGGGGAAGAATCCAAAGGGAATTGGATTTCCCTGTTGAGAGAAATCCACGCAAACGGAAAGGAATTCACATTCGTCTGAAACAGTGAAATGCAATCCTATTAAAAACTGTTATTCTGCAGTTATTCAAAAGTAGGTCTGAGGTTTTTAGGTCAAACACAGTTGATTTACCTTTCAGAGAGAAAAGCCTTGATATTATGGTGAACTTTTGCTTCTTGAAGAAACACACAGTCATTTCAGTTTCACACGTGTTCTTTCTCAAATCAGTGAAAAGTACTTTTCAGATATCAGCAGCACATCGGCCACAACTTTCTGTTTCTTAAGCCAAGAGCATAAGAAAGGTCCCTTGAAAAGTCCACAGTGAATTCAGTGCAAATAAAATAACCTTTTAATTAGCCTCCCTGCCATCAAAGCCACTGCAGTAATACGGACAGCTTATTTCCTTATGTGCTTGGTGTCTTGGTTCTTATTACAGATAGTGAAATATATGAAAAAACAATACACTGAGTGAAATGATTAGAGAATAGAAAATTGGAAGATCTTGTCAAATGCTCCCCTGGGTAAATGCAAGTTGAAAGGTTCAAGTACTGAGTTCATCATAGTGTCTCAGAAATACCCTTAATTATTTTTTATTAATTAAGTATCTCACCTTCCCTGGTTAAAGCCCTGTTCATTTTGTTGAGTAAATGCATGAACAAAGCTTGATGGATGGTGACGAATTAGGCATAAAGAACCTCATAAGTAGGAAAGGGCCATTAATCTGGCATAGTTGGAGCTTTACTCTCAGCACAGTGAGTAGGAGAAGTTAGCTGTACTTAATATCAAAGATCTTCTGTTTATTGTCAGAGAATTATTAGAAGATGCATAGCTCTGAACTGTTTTCATGATACTGAAACACCACCTTTTCTAAGACATGCCAGCAGTAAATTTTCATAGCGTTGTGATAGGATGCACTGAGCCTCTCCTGTGTTATTCGGAGAGTTTCCCTAAGCAGAGAAAGTAACACCACTGTTAGTTCTTAGCACAAGAATTGCCAGGAGTTACTTCTCAGCACATGCAGTTACCAGGAGGGGAGCAATTGTGAGGAGGGGAATGTGGTGGGGCTTCTCTGGATGGAGGGATGGAAAACCGAAGACATTAAGAGAAGTGTGGGGATGATCCCCATGAAATTCTGGCCAGGAAGGGAGAGGGAAGAAGGATAAACCCCTGAAATAAAACTTTGGAGCCACATTTTCTGAACTGCACAGCTGCATATAGTTTGTGGAAGGGTAAGATTGAGCTGAAGAAAACTTATATGCTAAACAAGTCTGGACCAGGAGGCTGGTGAGTTGAACTGAGTGCCCACTTCAGTCATGTAAACCCTCATGGTGGACACCTATTTTCAGGACAAAAGTTAACTCAGAGGCATTCATCATAAATAGTGCATAGAGAAAGGGTATTCGAGGAAAAGTGAAGCAATGCAATATTCAAACTGAATCTAAGTGAAACATGCTTCAGTTAAATAACATATTTGAAATACATTTGACTCTTATTTGTGATTTTCCTCGGGGCAGTATTAGTGCAGTAACAAAAAAGATGAGGCTGAGTGCTTGATTTAAAAAGGTTAGGCCTTCAAGGTCTGATTTACTGTCCAGCGAGGCTCTGCAGGCTGGTCTTCCCAGGCGCGGCAGTTCCCGGGTTTGGAACGCTGAGGAGAGAGCCTTGGAGCACAAAGCAGTTCAACTGCAGCTGAACATAAGGTCACAACCAGGAACATATGAGATGAATAAATCTTTATTGGGCAGGGCTGCAAAACATTAGGTAATGGGGCCAGTGACAAAAAAGAGCTTTTCTGAATCATGCTCCAGAATGCTCACCAGAAGAGGAGTTCAGGCCTCTAGCAGGGGCCAAAACTCATGTTTCTGATGCTGGTAGGAATAAAAGAAAGAAAAATCAAGCAAGAGTTTTCTTCTGCTTATGTAAATACATGCACTGTACACATCTACAGTGTTTTAATCTGTAAGAGCTCATGGCAGTTCCCATAGTTCAGACTGGATGCAAACTGCTTTGCAGTTCTTTTCCAGTTTCTAGCATTTTTAGCCCTATTCTCACCTACAAAATAGGGAAAAACCAGAAAAACAAAAAACCTCAAACCTTCCATTTCTTGGGAAATGTTTCAGTACTTGTTTCCACCCTGAGCTGGTGTGGAAAGTTGCAATATCTCTTCTCCCTCTTCCCATGGGAATAAAAGTTATGAAAACTCTTTGCTCAGAATGAATGAGACACTTTGTGGTGAGCCATTTTGGAATTAAGTTTTCTGTTGGATTGGATTCTGCCCAGGAGAGATGATCACACAGTCAGGGGGCTTGCTTAGTGAAATCTGAGCTGTCCATCCATTCAGGTGAAATATCCAAGAGCCTGTGGGCTACATGTTTGTGGTCCTTCTTCAATTCATTTATTGAGACATACACCATGAGCTATTTCCTCCTTTGAGCACAAGGGCTGATATCCTTTAAAGGAGGAGAGCTGCTGAGAGGTGGTGAGATCTTGAAAAAAAAAGCAAGCGTGTCAGAGTGAATCAATCCTGCAAACTGGATCCACAACTTAGGTCACCATTTGATCCATTTTAATGATCTGTATTGTGACTACTGATTTGTTCAGGACAGGGACTCATCCAGAAAGACTCTAGCCTCTCTGCTCAGAGTCCTATGGTCACCTGTGGGATGCTTTGGCCCCTGCATGGTCCTGCTCATGTCTGTTTCTGGGTCACTTTGATCCAGAGGTCTGCCCTGTATCTAAGCAACCCAGTTAGTCCTGCTTCTCTGTCTGTGTCAAGTGTGGCCTCTTCTGCTCTGGGCATGCAGCACTTCTCATCCCAGAAATGCTCTGAATTAGATGATGAATTTTTCAGTGAGGACTGACTGGGCTCTTTTTTCTCTGCTTTTCCAAACACTGTCATGAAGGAAGTGCAGTACAATATAGACAAGCAAAAAAACAAAGAAACAATGAACCTGTACAGGGTGTGCAAAACTCATGAATAAACTGTTACTGAGAAAAGCACATTTTCTTCTTCTATCTGAAGAAGAAAGCAGATATTCAGTCAACCACAGTTAAGGCATTCTTCCAGTCCAGTGGGTTGTCTAATGGCCTGTTGTCAGAGAGGAAGGGATGTGAAACAGGTACTAACACATTTTTCTGCACTTGTTGCTGCAAGAAGAATAAGTTATGCATCAAAATAAGATTCTTTTAATAAAATTATATGTTGCTGAAATTGAGATGGTGCAGTTCGCATGGTGTAGAACTGCCCTTCAGATACGAAATTCTGCTCTATTTCTGTGATTGTGCCTACAAGATATCATCTGGTGGATTCAGCTGAGTCTGTAGTGCTTCGAAAGGCTTTAAAAGCTAGTATTGTGAAAAAGGACTGTAAAGCACAGAATTGTGTGTAAAGAGACATGGAATGATCTCTAAATTTACATCACACATGGGAACATAAAAGCATGAATTTAAAAAGAATGTAGCAAAACCAAAGAAAATCTCTTTCTGATAATACACAAAATTTAGTTATGGAAAGATCTCTTGTGTCTGCTCCCTAGTGCTAATGCTGTGCTGCCTTTGATAACAAATGTTGTCCAGTCTTGTCTTAATTGCTTTGGGCAGTGGTGCTACTGCTTTTTTCTCTAAGGAATGGTTCTAGCTTTAAGAAGGCTAAAGAGATATCATTACAAAATGAGCTGAAACGTCTGAAATGCTCTGCAGCTAGACATAAACTTTGTGGTAATTTCAATCCTGGTGCAATCTGTTAATTTTGCATACTTCAAGTGAGACCACACAGATTGTATTTTGCTCAGAAGTTCACATTTTGTCTTTGAGCATCATCCTGCCAGGCATTGATCTCTTCTGAATGGCCTTTCTTGTTTGCTTTCTGCACTTTGGACACAGGAACAGGGTGTGACTGGAATCAACCTACCTGTACAAATGATGCTGATGCTTTCTTTTGATCTGAGTTTTCCTGAGGTAATTAGTGGGTGCTAGACCAAGGCACTCCACAAAAATCTTTAGTTTTCTTTCATGCTGTCCTATCATGTGTGGAACGGACTTTTGGCTCAAAGTCAGCATTCTCATCTTGTATATTGCTCTCCTGAAGACTCACCATTTATATCATGTGTGAGGAAAACTAGCTGTCATGTTATTTAGTAAGTAATATAGTTGTATAATACTTGCTTGTGTGAAGAGAATGGAGTCACTGCCAGAAGACTAGTGTGGAGGAAATACAGGGAAGACAAACTGCAGGCAAATAACCCTCTGTTCACTGAATGTCTTCCTGTGCTGAGATAGATTATAATTTATGTTAATATTAAAAGCCAAAGGGGCTTATTTCTTTTGACAAAGTCAGCTTGGTTGGAGATAAACTGCATTTCAATGCATGGTTTGTGTTACTGAATGTACTCAGAGCAATACTGCCTGACTATTCCTCCTTCCCTGGCAGTGTTTCTTATCCTGGTTGGCTCCACCTGAAATTTCATGCACATATGCAGAAACGTGATTGATACCTCTCCAGTCTTCACAGGCAGCTGCCCAAGAGCTGCTCATATGCTAGACCAGGCTGTAGGCTGACATGATTTCATAGTGTGCACACAGCTACTTGGGCAACTGGTAACAGTTTTGTTGGGCCAGAAACAGGAGTCCTTCCTCACTGACTGTAGTCACTCATGACCAAAGATGCTATTTCTTGTACACAAAAGTGAACTACTGAAGTTCATACTCTTTCTTAATGTTTATAACCTTCTAATATTCACAGAGGAGGTGATGATAATGCCTTTTTCATAACTTAATCCATGCTTAGTCAGACAAGTGTGTTGCATTCATCTTATAAATCCTCTCTCTGTACAGTAAGACAGTCTCTGTAGCCCCTTAATCATGTATGTTGCTCTAATCTGACAATCTCTTTCATTTCTCCATGGGATGGGTCTCTGCTTTATGTATGACATTCCCCAGGAGATGGGTAGGAAGGAATAGCATTCTGTGTGAAAGGTAAAACAAGAAGGGAAGAACATTGTGAAAAGAACTGAGGAAAGGATGTTAATCCTAGACAATTAGATTTGATGTATGAATTTATGTACATGAAAACTGAGATTTACTTGCAATCTATCCTACCTGTTTTACTATGCATTATTGCCATTTGACTACTATGTTTAGATCAACCTGAACAGAAATTCCCATTTGGTTTAATATGGTTTGTACATTTCTATTCGTGCAGCCTCGCCTTTATTTTTCTGTAACCAGTGACATTGATATGACTGACGAGAATATCCATATACATACACATTTGAACTGAATTTAGATGTAACTTAAAGTAAGGCAAGAGCCATCTAGATAATTTGGGGAAGATTCTTCAGGACAAAATAAGAAGACCCATGTGCTGCAGGCTGGTGCTATAAGCCCCTGCTTTCCAAATAATGGAGAATAATGAAATGCATGTCTCTAACTGCATGGCTAAGCTGTTCTGCACAACTAACATTTTGTCCACCATTGCTTGCACTGCTAATTAACCACTTGGGCAGCTTCTGTAGCTCTCCTGCACAGAAATTTTAATCTCTGGAATATTAACTCAGCTTTCTGTAAAGTTTGCTGTAGTTCAAGGAGTAATCATGCATGCATGTATGATACGTCTCTTTTCTGTGCAGGATGACTTTGAATACCTTCACTGGAAATATTCCAATATTGGCAAGCAGCAGCAAGTTCATGTCTAGTAGCAGTGTTTCAGTTAGTGGATTCACCCTGCTTTCTGTGTATATTGTCTGGGTGTTTGATACACACATTAAAATCTCTGGGGATTAATATAGTTAACTCGTTCTCAGGAGGAGGGAGCATGAAAAAGAGATGCTGGATTTCAAAACCTGAACAATACATTATCACTGCTGGAATCT
>VYZX01009312.1:14000-45319 GCA_013401335.1 Brachypteracias leptosomus | reverse complement strand
CAGAGCTGGGTTTGGCAGGGCGGTCCTGGCATGTCAGAGACTTCAACAGTTCCTTCTGAGAGCTGTTCCTGAATGAGCTCCGAGCCTCACACTAGTTTACAGGGTGAGGGCTGTAGCTTCCAAACTGCAGACACATAAAGTCTGAAGGAATATGAGTACTTCAAGATGGACTCAACACTGTTACAGAGTACACCTCCAAAATGGGAAGAAGGGAAAATCTCGCTTGTGCAGGGCTCATAATTAACTTCTGGTGTCTGCCTATTTGGTTGACTAATCTTTATTTTCTCTTGCAGTAATGTTTAGTCCTCTTTTTGGGGAGATATGTGTAGCTGCTCTGGGAAAGAGAATTAGAAATAAAGTTTGATTTACTAAAAGAAATGAATGTTTAAGATACTGCACAGCAGTTTAATTATTCAGGATGACTTTATGGATTAATAATATGTATAATATAAGTTACTTTAGATATTCTGCAGCTGTGACATATTTTTATTTTTAAATTACCAGGAGATAACATGGTATCAGTATCATGAATTGTTTCTGTGTGGTGAACTACTGAATGTTAACTAAAAGGAATTATATAAACATTCAGCAGAACCTGTGTGATTCTGCTGATTGCAAAATCAACTCCCAAGATAGTTTCCCAAGGGCAGTTTTTCTCTGCAGCCTCTCATTAAGTCTATGTAGCAGCACCAGGAGCCAGTGTGAATCTTGAGCGCATGGCAATTGTGAGCTTGGACACCATGTTTCCACCACAACGGGGATGACAAAAGTTCAAAGCATTGCTCTTGTTTGGCATCTCTCAAGTAGCTTAAGGTAACAATTTATGCCTACAACATGCCATATTCCTCCAGACACTTGATACCTCACTATATTTAAACTAAGAGAGACAGAGGCATGAATCCAGTCCCTGGATCCAGCCTGTTCCCCGGGCTGTGGGAAACATACTTTGTGTAGAATATATAGCCTGAAAATCAAACTGACATGTGACTGGGATTTGAGGAGTTAATAGCATTGGCCCTTACACATAGTATTTCAAACTTAGCCATGCCTCGCACTCTACAAAAGCAAATAAAGACAAATGTGAGAGAAGCAAATAGTTCATACCCTGAAGAGTTTACCATTTAAGTTTCACAAGACTATTGAATAAATTTCTGCATAAATCAGAACACTCACTGAAGAGGTAGGGGACAGAGAACCAAATGAAACTAACCATGAGCAGGAAAGCATGAATAAAATGGTAAAGATAGAGAACGTAGTTACACTGGAAATCAGTGCAAATATCTGGACATATGTACAGCTTAGTGTTTATGTTTGTCTATTTTTATAAATAATATAAGACCACAATATTAAGAAAGGACACCAGAAGAAAGGAAAGTGCAAAGACTCTGTCTGGGTGTCTCAGAAAGTAGATGCTGTCAGGAAGCTAAAAGGCAGGCACATGTATATTAAGGAAAATTTAAGGAAAATCAAAAGAATCTGTGAATTGAGAGAAGAAATCATTTGCAGATTTATAGGCGACAGAAGTAAGAAAGGGCCTATGTTTGGTGGGAGTGATGAAGACTGCTTATGACAAAAAGTTAATTTGGATACTAGGCAGCCACAGCTTGTGATTTATGCAAAATTAGAAGGAATGATGAAACTTAGCCCAAATACAGAAACTGTCGTACTAGATGCACAACTCTGGAAAGACAGCAAAACATAAATATAAAAGAGCTGAAATGAGGTTACATGCTGGCATAATTGTATTTCTGCTTGCGGTTTTACTAGAAAGCAGCACCCACAGTCAAAAGCTCAGATGACCGACCCATAATATGTCTCATGTGATACTCACACATGTGATATGCGATGTAGTAGTAAACATACCCAGATCAAGGGTACTTGCAGTGGTACTTTGAAAATTTATCAACAAATCTCAGTGGATGTATGGCTGCTAGAGTTATGGTTAGAGTCTAACTTCCAGTTCAAATTGTATTTTTTTAATCGCTTATAGCATTCACAAATAGACTGTTTTCAGCTGAAGCTTTCTCTAGTGAATGTTGATTTTGCCATATCCTTTAAATTAAAATCATGAGTCTGCTTGAGGAGTTTTCAATTATGGAAAAAAAAAAGCCTTTTCTTTTACGATCTGCTAAGATCATTTCAGCTTTAGAAGCAGAAGAACACATACCCATTGAGACTTGCAAGTGAATAAAGTCTTAGAAAGTTAACTTATTAAAGCAGTTGACTAACACCAGTATTGTAGAATCATTCTGAGAGTCCTGTGCGTTTTCATTCAGTGGTATTTGCTGATTCCCAAGAAAAAAGAAATCTAAATTTTGTGTTTTTCTTTATAGAAAAGTCAGTGATGCAAATTGTTCTTATAATTGAAAGGTCTTTATTCTATGATTTAACATATTGCTAAACTGAAGGTTGAAAAATTAAATTTTTAATGTTTTTCGCCAGTATTGGACTAGCTTCTTTTCTGGCTTTTTTAATTACACATATTATAACTAAAAAAAAACAACCAACCAACCAAAAAAACAAACAACCAAACACACCCCATCAATTAAGTCTGAAAATAAGGAGCAAGAAAATATAAAGGATAAAGAACTTCTGTGATTTTTCATTAACACTGTCATTGTGAACTTATATTATCCCTGTATTAACCTTTACTGTAATACCTGTATCTATGATAGGGAAAAAGGCAACTTCCTGTCCATTAATCTGACTTGAGTGGCTTGCAGAGAATTAGAATAAAGAATGAAAGCTATCGCAGTGAAGGAAAACCAAAAAATGTCACCTTATTTACCAAAGGGAGACTATGCCAAGCTAATTTGATATCTTGACGAGAAAACTTTATGTCAAAAAATATGTGCTAATTATTGAGGATTTGCCATTAACAGTGCCAAGAGCTTTATCTTTAACAGTGTCAACATATTGTGAAGGGATCTTGTTTGTCCCAAGACTGAATGGGATAGGTTTGTCTCTGTAAATAGCAGAGTGGGGAGCAGAGAGATTTCAGCAATGACAATGACAGCATGAGGAACAATGGTGTGCACTCGCTGTGAATAACTTCAGTCTGAGAATTAGAAGAAGGTTCCTGACTGTCAGACAGCAAAAATTCAGGAATATCTCTGTCTTGGAGGCAAATAACCTAGTTATAGAGATGGAGCTTGATAAACTTATGGAATCACATGGCATGATCAGCTGCAGTGGCAGAGAGCTGAAGCCAGCAGTCCCAGAGAGCCCTTCCACTCTCAAGTTTCTGTACACTGGCTACTGCCATGTAAGACACCACTCTCCTGTGGGTGTGCACGTATATATGCTGATAGGTGAAGATGTTAAAGCCAACCATGCTGCTGATTATTCTAGAAAATGCATGTGGTTATTATAGAAGCAATATATCACACAGTTTCCTAGCACTAATTAAATTAAAAAAAAAAAAAAATCAGAAGAAATTGGGTTTTGAAAGCATCTTGTGTTGTAGTTTCTCCATAGCTGCTGGAATCTGAAAAATGACTTATGTTAACAGAAATTTTTATTCCAGTGTCTTAGCATTTAAGCTAGGATAAATGGGAGAATATGATTTTTTTCACTTTTCTTACTTTGTTTCAAATGGCCACAGAGTGCACAGGTTGAATGAGAAAACTTTAAAGCCTCCCTGTTTATTTATTGCTTCTTATATTATTATTTGTAAGTGATCTCCTCACAAGTCAGAGAAAACTGAAGGAGTGAAAACCATGCTCACCAGTATAGATATAATGCCTTAGCATCCTGAAAGCTTTTTGGCTTTAGATTACTCAGCTGAATGCTTTCTGTGCCTTGGCTGTTGCAAGCCTGTTCCTTTGTCCACGCCTCAGTACCTGGGCTGGCCTGAGCTTTGCCCACTGCAAAGGTATCCATGGATTGAACATACAGTGACAAGTATTACAAATGGATTTTTTCTTTTTCTGTCCACAAGTATACTTTCAAATGCTCAGTTTGCAGTGCTCCTGGGATACAGTAAATTTTGAATTGTGTGTAGTTTCACTTCCAAAGGCTTTTTAACCTCTGAAAACACTCCTAGCACGCAGTAGATGTAAAGTACTTTATGCCACTCTGACAGAGAAGGATGTTTCATAACAGAAACAGCCTTCTTTGTCACAGTTGCAGGCCCTGCTTATATTAGAAATTACACAGGGCCAGAAGACAGGCCCAGGCACTAACTTCATTGTCTACACTGTTAAATTGTTTGAACAGTCCCTGGCCTCTTCCAAACAATTTCTGGGCATGTTTTGAGAATTAGCACGGGCCAGGCACCATGTCCAACATGTAGTTTGGATGTGGGCACCCTTTTTTGGATGATAATAGACTTTACTAGTGCCAGATGGTCTCAGAGACAGAGGGAATAAACATAGCCTGAGTGCCTATGCCATGTGCTAGTGCAGAAGATCTCTTGTCCTGTAAAATGATATCTTAGCTTATGCGTACGTGAGCATCTCCATGTTAGCAAGCTGTAACCCAAAGGACTAGATTTAACAAAGGCCAACCTCATTCTAGGACTTTGTGGCATCCAGGATGACAGAGTGGACGTTAGGCAATGCCTATATTGCTGAAGAAATCACAAGCATAGGTCAAACNCCAGCGCAGAGCCACTGAGACGATGAAGGGAGTGGAACATCACCCTTATGAGGAAAGGCTGAGGGAGCTGGGCCTCTTTAGCTTGGAAAAAAGGAGACTGAGGAGTGACCTTATTAATGTTTATAAATATGTTAAGGGAGAGTGTCAGGAGGATGACACCAGGCTCTTTTCAGTGACATCCAATGATAGGATAAGGGACAATGAGTGTAAGCTGGAACATAGGAGGTTTCACATAAATATGAGAAGAAACTTCTTCACAGTGAGGGTGACAGAGCACTGGAACAGGCTGCCCAGGGAGGTTGTGGAGTCTCCTTCTCTGGAGGTATTTAAAGCCTGCCTGGATGTGTTCCTGTGCAACTTGGTCTAGGTGATCCTGCTCCAGTGGGGGAATTGGACTAGATGATCTTTTGAGTTCCCTTTCAATCCCTAACATTCTGTGATTCTGTGAAACCCTTGAACTAAATTTCCAAGGCACCAGCTCGAATGGACCCAAAGTAGAAATGGGTTTTAATATCTCCTGGACCCCTCTGATCTCAAGACCTATTTACATTTCTTTGCAGTTCAGAGTGCCTAAAATAGTAAAAGAGCTGTGTTACAACCCACCAGATGGATGTTTTCAGCATACAAATTAGAAAGTATATGCTGTATGATTTAGGATGTGATATGTGTTCAAAGATGCAGACAGCATCTACTGGGATGCTCTTACCAGGCTGTATAGATGGGAAAGAGACAAAACAAATGTACCCTTGTCCATTATGAATTGGGAGCAGTTCTTGTTATGTTCAAGCACTGCCTCGCAGAATACTTGTTGAAGTGGTCCAAAATAGTGGTGAGGAGTGACTTCATGAGGAGACTGATCAGAGGTCCAGTGTGTGACTATCGCACTGGCCCTCTCTTACTGGGAAGTGCAGCCATACCCCAAGATGCTGTGTCCATGGACGCAAGACCCTAATCCCTTGAAAAATCCTTGCAGATTTTAGGTTATTTGTGGAATCTGTGAGCTAAATTACTTTATTCCATGTAGGGCAAACTCGATAGCAGGATGAGAGAAGATCTCTGCACTGAATTCCTTTGTTGGTTTCTATGATTACCAGTTATCAGGGCTCGAGTAATAAAAATTAATTATTAAATGATAGAGGGGCTAAGCCTACTGATAATATATGGATGTCCAGGCATGTAAGTTTGTCTACTGGGTTATAACAGTCCCAGTCCCACTGTTTAGTACCAATAAACTCTACTGAGAGTGATTTTAACCCCATAGTTGTTAGGTCAATCAGTGAGCCAGGTAGGCAGGCTGTTATGTTCAAACTCTTCTCCCAGCTTGAATGTTTGGGATTAAATATGAAAAGACTTCTCCCTGGCTTTCTTGCTTTCAAAGCGATAAACACTTTGTGGAAGAACAAAACTTGCTTCAGTATGCTAGCACTAAATAAAGAATGCTTCAGGAAAAAACTTCTCATTAAGGCAAATTAAGATGTTAAAATATGGTCTGGATGTCAAAAAGTTATTCTAAAGATTATTACAATTAGCATTAGTTTTACTAACTTTGTTCTTAATAGTAGTTTTAGAGATTATGAAATCTTCAGGAATAGGCATGAAAACACTGACTGAGGGAAGAGAGCATGTATCTGAGGGAAGCTTGTTACAATCAGAAGAAGCCATTGAAATGCATTACAGGATTGTGTGCTGAGCAGATTGTTTCAATACTGAAACTGTCACTGGAAATGAGCAAAACCTCTGCTGCTATACTTTTTGGTCAGGTTATTTAGGTTCATCTTGATATGGTAGCTTAATACTGCTGTAGTTCGGAAGCTGATTCATGAGGTAGATATCTTCACTTATTGAGGCAAAGACAGGTGGCTGGAGATGGTAACTTCTTCAGAAAATATGGTTTTTATCTACTACTGCAAAGCTGCTGGAACTGAGAGATGACAAGGCTAACCAATGCCTGCAGGACAGACTTGGATAAAGAGAAAAACCCCACAGTTAATAGTTATGTCGGAAGGAGGTGTATTGATAATATGAGATAAATTTTCAGTGCTTGTTTGGGTGGTGGTGGTGGTGCGAGAGTTACCTGTTATCAAGAAAAGAAAATTGATACCTCCCTTGATAACAGAAGTGGTGGGGTTTTTTTCAAACTTTTCAGTTTGGCTTGTCTGTACTATTCAACTTAATCTTGCTCCATAGTGAGAGATTGCGAAGAGCAAAGCCGGAAACTCAAAGAAAAGATGATCCTTTTTAGTGAAGCAGAAAAAGGCTGTCCGCCTTGTGAAGAAACTGGATTTTCAGTTCAGAGGCAGTTGTACAGTCCTGGACATACCAGAAATGAAAAATTGCTGTGTTCAACCATACTTATTTAAGTGAAGAAGGTTTACACAATTTCAAGACAACTATTTAGCAGAGGAAAAAGTACATACCTCTTCCATGTCATATATAGCATTGGCCAAATTTCCATCACTTGTGCTGCAAAAGTGCTAGCAGTGCCTGTAAATGCCCTGGAAATGCTTGTTATAAATTTCTGTCACTGATCAGGAGCAACACAGAATATATTAACTTTGACAGTTTGTTCATAGTTGCAGTCATCTGTAGATGTCAAAATGCAGTCATTTCTAGTGTTACTGGACAAAAGAAATGGTTTTATGACCTAAATATGTCTAGCCTGTCAGGACTCCTTCTTATATACCTCTTTTTGCTGTATGAAACAGAGAGGAAAATAGCCTTTGTCATCCCCTACAGAGAGTTTATTTCTGTTTTCATGGAAGAACATGTTAAGACTGGTATAGTGGGTATTTGAGGGTATGTCTGCATGTGAGTGGTATACTATAGGCATACAGAAGTATTTATTTGCTGGCATGATCTGTGATAAATCCTTGAGAACTCGTAGTAAGTGCTGCTGTAGGAAGAGAAGGCATCAGCCTTGCCACTGAGTATGATATATGTATCATTTCAGATGCATATTTTATCCTCTAAATGCCTGCAATCCATAGTCACCAGAAGTAACTGCCCCATGTGGGCAGTTGAGACGCAATCCCATTATTTCCCAAGAACACAAAGAGGTAATTTCAAGTGCACAGCCTGCAGAGTTCTTGGGACGTGCGAAAGCTACGTACCTAAGCGTTATCATTTTACAGAGCTTCACATGCAACGAAGTCACCACTTTCTCATGATTCACAGACAAATAAGAGCAACCATCCTGTACTCAAACTATTTGGTTTATCTCATACTCTGTTTTATTAGTCTTTGTTTTCACAATGGCTATGCATCAGCTCCCTCTGTGGTGACAGATCATAGATTTCAATTGTTCTTTGGCTTACCACTTCCTTTTTGTCTAACAAATGGAAGTCGTTAAAAGAAAAGGCAGTTAATTAGGAAATCAAGTGGTTAAGCTTCATGGGGAGTCTCAGCTTTTATGTTGGTGCATACTGCAGTGCTCTTGTGAAAGAGTAGCCTAACTGTCACTTGTCACGGCTTTTATTTATAATGTTTTAACCAAATAGAAATATACACATTTTAAATTATATCATTGCATTTCTGTTTAGAATTTGAATTTATTTTCCTTGATATTTACACTGGTTTTGTTTTCAACTTCTGAGACTTCATTACATTAATAAAATTCAGATCTTTTTCTTTAAAATAATCCTTCTTTTAAAAAAAAATCATATATAAAAGAATCCTTCCCTTTCCTAAGACAACCTTTTTTTTTTTTCTTTCTTGAATAAAGAGGACAAATGTGGACAGTGAGATTATCGTGTGGCAGATGACAGAAAAAAACCCCCTTATAATGTAACCCCACTTCGATCATTAGAGTTGCAAAGAACAAGAAAATACGGTAAACAGAAATTCTCCTTTATGATTCTCCAGAGAGGAACAGAAAGTGTGAAAGAAAACCTTTCTGACTGCAACTTTCCAAAAACTTGTTATGCTTGAAACTAATATATGTAAGAGAAACCATATACAAGTAGAGAAGGGTAGAAAACCAACATATTTTCATAACTTCAGCTAAGGTTTATGGACACCATTGCTTTTAGCTGTCACAGTCCACAGTTTGACACACATAGACACTACGTCCCACTTCCTGTGCTTTGAGTACTGCAAAGGTTCGAGTCATGATAAACAGTATGAAGACTCACAGCTTTCTCTTCTCATTGAAAAGAAAAATAAGGGGAGGTATAAAAACCCCCACAATAGAGATGCTTGTAGCAAACTCCTGATATTTGACAGGTCCACCATAAAATGCTGACTATGACTAAGACAGGAGCAAGCAGTCCTACACTGATGCAGGTGAAAGGTATCTGGTAATATACAATCAGGTGTTAGTAACTGTAAGCTTAAGATAGGTACCACTCATGAAACAGGCCCTGTTATACTCTGACTCTGCTTCCCCTTTCCCTCAGAAGAGGTAATGATTCAATCTATGTTTTTAACCAGGAAACCAGGGAAGGGGCTTGACTTGACCAGAAGTATTGGGGGAAAAGCTGTTGATGGAGGGATGGGCATAACTGTGCTGACCAGGGTTCCTGGATGTTCTGCGCCATGAGGCCATAAAAAGGATGGTAATCATAAGATTTTGATCATGGAAGTCTTGGTATAAAGTAGGAATGATACTTAAGCAGGTGACTAAAATTACAAATGGAGAAGTGGAGAAATTAAAGGAATAGAAATACTACTTCAGACAGGTATATTTTCATAAACTGTCAGTGTCAGGTGGCTGTGAATTTGGCCTAGCACTTCCCCGGGTGTTTTGCTCTACTCTATACCTTTAGTGTCTGGATCTGTTTCCTCTTCATGCTGCTGTTTTTGCTGTTTGATTGGCACTCAAAATAAAGGGTGTTTGCACAAGGTTGATAAAACTTCCTCCTCCTAAATCTACTGGTAGCTCCAGTCATTACATTGCACTGGTTGATACCAAAGTATGTACATACGTAATATTTTTTTAAAAAGTCTAATAAAGTGTGTATATATATCTAATACAACCTCCTCCACATCTTGAACGGGAAGATTTGGAGACATGGATCAGTTTGGCAGAAAGGAGGAACACTGTCAATTTGACACTATCTCACTTTTGAACACCGTGGTGGCTTTCTTGGTCTGGAGCTGCACACCTGTTTCCAGTGTGGAAAGAAGGTGGTAACACCTGTTGCGCCTGACTGCTTGCCTGCACCTCTGGCATGGTGCAGAAAAATGAGAAGTGGTGAGTTAGACCCAGTTGATCTCCTTTAATTTACATCTGGGAAAAGAGCTGTGTGTAGAGACTCACCCTCTGTGTGCAGACATGGGCCTCCCATCAGGCAAGCCGAAGTGCGACCGTTCCGTGTAACGTTATTTGTTACAGCTCTGCACAACCTGTGGCTAACCTCCGAGCTTCAAGAGTTATAATGTTTTCATCATACGTTGTTGTGAGGCAAGCTGGGTCAGAGCCATTGCAGTCAGTTCTGCAACCTGGGGTGGTTTGCTGCGCATGGGCTGAGGCTGCCTGGGTTTCTCTGTCTCATGCCAGTAGATGTGTGTGAAGCTGCTTTTGTGCCATCACTTCTCACTGCTAAGGAGGGAGAAATCAGACCTAAATATGATCTCTTAGTTGTGATCAGACTATGACAAGGCAACTTATGAGTGTGCAGATGTAGGGGAAAGACAGCCTTCACCGCTGTCTCACTGCATCCCGGCCTCTCAGCTTCTTCATACAACACATTTTTATATCATTAACAGTCATGTCTTGCTAAGTGTCATAGGACAATTACTCTGGAGTAATTAAAGGGCTGTGGTTGGTGCCTGGCAAGTGTTGAGTGGGTATGGGACTGAATAAAGGGACAGGCCATGCACCCATCATGGGCCAGTACCCATCTTCCCTGCAAAACGTAGCCCAAGGCTTTCCTCTCCCTCGCTTCCTTGCTACACAATTTGTCCTTCACTGCTGGTGGATCTTGAGCAGCTCCCACCCCAGGGTAGTAACTAGAGGATTTCCTACTGATCACCTGTGTGGGGTGGGCAGGCTGTGCCTCTGCGGGATGAGAGAGTGCCCACTGCTGTGTGAGTACCTCTATGGCTTCCAGCATCTCTGTAGCTGGAAACTGTCCTTCATCCCAGTGCAGGAGGGATGTGATTTTAGGGGTACAATCCAGCCCTGACTTGCTCGGGTGTTAGAACCCGAACTTCTCCAGTTAGAACTGGAAAGGCTTCCAAAAGTAGCAGCAAACTCCTTTAGGCTGTAAGAGATCAACATTGTACTTTGGTATGGACAACATTTCTGGGATGGTGAAATGCAGGTGAAGGGGTATTCGATAAATTTATGCCATATAAAAACACATTGACTGCACTTTCATTAACAGATTAATCAATGTCAGGGAACACTCAGGGCTCTGGAGCTTGATCTTTTATTTGGTTAAATTATTAGAAAGACCCCTAGCACAGATATAGCCCACTTCAATGATTATTTCCCAAAATTTTGTGATCACAGTCATGGTTAACAAGTTTAATTTACTAATACAGATGTAATGATTGTCAGATCCACAAGTAGATAGCACAATATAATTTAAAAGTGTTAAGTACAAAGGAGGTGTTTGTATAGCTGAATAGTGATGGTAGTGTTTGCTTGGAGAGATATACAGCAGACATTATTGATATAAGAATTATTTCTTTCAAAATTTTTCATAAGGAGACAGATTAGATTGTTTGATAACTTTCTATGTTATTTATGCTGAATTATGTATATCCTGAGGTTTCGACAGAAGTAAACGGATTTGGTTTTTTTTTCCTTCACAAATATCAACGTATGAGACAGGACAGCCAAATCATACAGGAGAAAAATGTCATCCTGAGTTGCATGAGTGCTGGCAAAGCACAGAGCTGCAAGAGTGGGAGGAGGGACTGATTCAAGACTAGTTTTCCACCTCAGCAGCAGGTATAAAACAAAGCACTCTTGCTGAGCTCAGATCTATTCATTTCACCCTCTTTAAGTACTTGTCACTTATTTGGCTGCTAGTCTAAAGATTAGAATTAAAAAGAACCTAATGAAAATAAATTTTTGTTAATGAAGCTAAGCTAGCTGGTTGGAAACAATCGTCTGTGTTTAAACCGGGAATGAAGACAGTGATCTAAAACTTGCCTTTGGAGCAGAAAATCAAACATTCTGTGAAAAGTTGCCCGGCAGCATGTGGCAGTTGCCACTGGGATGAGGAAAGCACAGCAGAAACCCATGGGTTTGCTATGGTAGAAAACACAGAATAAACAGTCACGAGAACTAATACCAAAGGGTTTTGTTTGTGCTGTTCTTCTCATATGAAAAATTATGGCTCAATACCTTTCATGATCTCTGTGGGAGATTGGTTTGGTGATCTAACACTATCACTTCATTCCCATGCTGTTCAAAATCAGGCCTGTTTATCAGCCCATCAGAGAGGAACAGGAGAATTACATCTTTTGAAAGCAGGGTTACTTGCGGGTAGTGCAAGACAGAGAGTAACTGGTTGGTCAGCAGTATCACCCCTCTGCTATTGCAAGGCAGGAACGAGCTGCCCTATGCTCCAAATGCATATGCAATTCAGGGCCAGTGATTTACCTGACTTCTGTGGTAGCATATCAACAAATGATTTTGTGGTACTAGGATCACCATCATCTCTGCTGTGGCATCCAGGAAAGATGAAAACCTTCCCTTGCTTCTCGGGGTAGCACACCAGGACAAACTCACCCCTAAATGCCTCTCTGCCCTTCTATCCCTCATATTTCTTGAAAAAAATTCTCTGTCAACTTTGACTTTTATAGAAATGAACCTGAATTCCAAAAAGATAGAATGGTAGAATTTGGCTGAAAAATTGACCAAAGAGAAATACAATCTGAGAAAGGTGCAGTTCAGCTTGGGAAGTGGAAGGAAAACCACTTTCAGAAGCCACTTTTCCTCTAATCCTGTTTCTAATATAGTAATGCCTTAGCAGAAATTTTCCAGTTTCCTTTAAGGTATTGCTAGGGGATGGCCTTGTGTAATAGTTTCGACCTCAGTGGGAGTTAAGGACTCTCAATAAATAATTAAATCATGTCCTTAGGAAGGGGAAAATACTCTATCTTACCAAGCATCCAGAAAACAAACCCAAAGACAGTTTTAAAGGCAAACCAGATCTGAGACATAAATGAAGCCATTATCCCATTTTCAATATAATCCACTCCTTATCATAAATCAGAAAATGTATTTAAAGATAATTACAGCTTTTTTGAAAAGGTTAATTTTAGTAAAATATATCACAGCAGCCAACTAACAAGGACACTTGAGAAAAACAAATGGATCTTTTTCATTTGATTTTTAAATAGGGAATTTAATTTTATTGTCCTTTTTATGTCACTGTAACTACACACAATTTAAAGAAACACTTACCAAATCAGACTGCAAATTTTATCTCTGGCTTCCAAGGAGGCTCCAATTTAGGAAGTATCTGAGCATGGAGTTTTGGGTCAGCTCATGATAATAATAATAGGCATATGCAAAACTCTTTATCAAGATCTAATTGTAATTACATGTACATTTTACATCTTCAGAGTAGGTTAGGGCTGGCTGGCTGGCTGCAAGGTCATTTATGTGACCCATTGCTGAGCGCATCTGAGATGGTGGCAATGATATCTCTTCATTGCCTGCTGCTTAAACCAAACTTGGAATTAATAGACACTGTGTAGGAGATGAATAGTGGTGAAAGTGGAGGTGGGGAAGAGGTAGAAAAAAGGTGGTTGTGGAGGCATCCAGAGGAAAAAGAGCAAGATGGTGGCATTTCCAGAATGGATGGAGGGGACTCAGGTTTGGCTGAACCCATCCTTTCAACCAGGTTGTAGAGATCTGCTCTGAGGAGTAAAGTTTGCATGGCTTACACTCATGGGTTTAGTGATGGCAACAAGTGATGTGTGCACTCATGGAAAATGGAATGTAGTTCCAGTTGGCTTTATGTGGTTTCACTGAAGCCATGAGAATTCAAATTAGCTTTTGTTACAGGTGGTTAAAGTTACATACTTCAATAGCCACTGCCTGTCAGCTGAGTCAATGTAAGCAGTCTTATCTGAGCTCTGGTGTGCTGGATGAGAGATTGAACTGGGAAGGATATGGAGGCCTCTTTGGATGATCCTGTGAGTAAAACTGCTTATAGATGGGCTGCTTTGGACATACGTATTCTCTGCTTTGGAGTTTTCGATGGTTCTCTCTGAACATCTATTTTGTTTGTGGCTGTTCTGATCTTATTGTAGGAAAGATATGTTTAAGACAGGACAGCTGTCACACAAAGATGAGTGAACAGTGAACTTGCTGGAGATAAAACTTCAGTCAATGAACTAGTTCATCTGCAAAAGAAGTTTCTGAAGCTCAGACTCAAAAAAATATGGTTCACCATTTGATTGTACAGTGTGAGATACCTTCATACCCTAATAAATATTTGCTGCCTTAACTAGCATGAGAAAAAATGCAGTTCTAATCAGAGGACTGTGAAAGAGGACTCTTTTCTTGTCTCTAAACTTACCATTGAATGGAAAGAGGTTTTCAATTAAATCTTGGGAAAGGGCCTTTGTCTACAAACAAAAAATGAGGATAAACTTTCGGAAAAGAGTATTTACTTTTTTCTTATAAGTCTCTCAGTTTTTAGGTTGTTTCCCTTCATTAACAATAAACTTTTTACACAAGTTATCCTGTAGGTAAAGGATAGTCAAGCTGAATTTCAGTTGGAAGTATTTTTTTTCAGGTTTTATTTTTTTCTTTGCAAGTTTTGGTCCATGTGTGAAGGTTTGTTTCCAAAACTGGACTTAGAATAAACATTGTTCTCCATGTAGTCATTACTGTAGATTTCACAAGAATGAAAGACACTGCATTTAATCTCTGCTGTGTTATTGAGCTTCATTTCCTAAATTAACCCATGGATATTTAAAATACAACTCCTTTATATTAGAAATTGTAAATCTGGCAACTGTGCTGCATCTCCAGGACTGGAAGTGTAAACTGAGTCCTAAACCTACGTTTTCTATCTGATGAATTGTATTACCTACGTGAGCTGGCTTTCCACTATGAATTGGGTTTATTAGCTTGGGCCCTGAATCAGCTCTGAACCTCACACACTCTCCTGTTCTTAAACACAGGCTCCCTGTAGGCCCCTGCCTTTCTTCAGTCTTGTAGAATTCTTCAGAGCTTCAGATTTGGAATGACATAAAGGATTGATTTAAAGCTTTCCAGTTATTAGACATCGTATTGAGACTTACTGAAGTAGAAGGGTAAGTGCTAGTAATTAATCAGGGCAACCTGGATGTGCCAGTGTGATGGAAGTGAATGAGCTCCCAATAGGAGATTTAATTGAAAAACATTAAGTTTCAAAATGAACTGGATGAAGTCAGGGGATTAGAACATAATTCTTTCAATTCTGGCAATTTAAAGAAAGAGAAAAGTCTTTCAGAGGGAGGAACTGCGTAATGCATTGATTGGCCATCAAACACTAATTGCAGGCTATCAGTTAAAAGTGACACCTGGAGATTTAATATTGGGTATTTGGATGTGGGCCACAGGATAAAGATATCTTCTTAAATGTGAGTGGAGGTGAATTCAAGCCAGCAATGCTTATTTAGTATGAATGACAGCCGAACAATATTTCATCTGAAGTGAAAGATGGGTCTGAAAGTGTGTCCAGGACACTTGTCTATTCAAGAGATCTGACCATGGTCGTTTCTTCATACAGTGAAGAAATGTCACAGCCACCTATACCACGAAATGTTCCCCTCTTCTCTGCTTATAATTTGGGTGGTGTTGCTCTCATAGTGGTTTTGAAGACCACACAAGTAGTGCAAAAATGAAAGTACATTACATGGTCACATACATTTTCAACTTCTTGCCCTTTTCCCTCTGCACAACTCTTTTGCTTCTTGAGACCTGTGTGAGAACAGCAGGAGAAAGTTTTGGCAAGAGGATCACTACATTGTGATCCTACAAAGTATAATAGACTGAAGATACTGTTATCAGTGACAGCAGAACACTTCCATTTGGTTATTCTGTATAGTGTTTATGTAAATGTTTAAACTACAGCCATGGATCTGCACATTTTCCGTATTTCCTTTGTATTCATTATAACATTTGGTTGCATGATGTTCCAGTAGCCAGCCAGGCTGATGTGAAACACATTTATCCTGCAAAGCCTAAAACCAGACCTATGTTCCACCATGTAGCTGTTACGCAGCAATGCACACTATAGACGGAAACACAGCTGCTGAGAAATACCACTGACAAGAACAGATGCTTCTGAGAGATGAAAATGAGTGTCCAGCCTTGACCTTTTTTTTCTTTGCTTACCATGAAAACGGAAATGTCATTGTCTTGAGTATTTATAGAACACTGACTTAAGTCTTGAATATCTTTTATGCTTTTAGTGAGAAATTATGAGCATGTCACCTGCTGCTGAGGTTGAAACTGCAAAACCAAAAGGAAAGAAACAAACATATTTATACTGAACAAACTTCTTGCATCTCATTTTGACTGTCTGACTGTCATAGGAGATTTTCAGTATCTTCAGCAATAATGAGCTAACAGTTTTTTTCAAGAATACAACCTGCTTTTGTTTTAATCAGTTATTATTTCAGATGGTGCTTTTAGAGCTGCTCTAGGATGAAGAGGCTGGGAAGTCTGAGTATCTAAAAGTCCTGGCCTTCTGACAAAACTTGGCAGTTGCTAGTAATTTGTAGGCTGGAAAATGAAGACATTAAATTTCTGTAATTTAAAATATTTCTGTACTGATCTTTGTTATAAAGGGGCAAAGGGGCAAACTGTTAAAGGGGAAACATGTTCTATAACCGTCACGAGTACTTAATATAGCAGATCCTAAAAGAAATGTTTTGAAGTCATGACAGCAATTTCTGCATAAAAGCTGATTGAGCAGAGGTTAAATTGGAGAAAAAAGGATCAGCTCTTTTCATCATTCCCTACCTGAAATGTTGCTATACAATTTAGCTGATCTGCCTGTGATTTTTTGATCTTTGTTTCAGTCTTCTTGGAACAGCAGTGCAGAAGAAGACAAGAAGACCAAAGGTATGTTTATTCCAGACCTTTGTCTCAGTGGCCAGGAATGGATGCTTTGAAAGAGGATAAAAAGTCGTGTTATACTGTGTAACTCTTATGTAAAGACAGCTTTCATTTTTACCACCTCAGATAATTTTATATCATCTGTAAATTCACCACTTATCCCATTCAGCAGTTCATATGTGAATATATTGAACAGTTTTCATTCATAAGCAAGTTGAGTTTCTGCAATAATTTATTTATTTATGCCCACACTGGTTTCTGCTTTTAATTAATTATGAATATGCAACAAACCTTTCTTTTTTATATCATGACTGGTTAGTTTCTTACATTCAACGGAGAGGTGCTTTGTCAAAAGATTTCTGTAAATTCATGTAATTCTGTGATTCACATTGCCATTGTTAATATACCTTCTGACCCTTTAATGAATCCTATTAGCTATGTACGTGAACCTTGACTTTCTGTTGCTAAAGCTCTTCCAGTATAACCAGGACATGAAGTGCTGAGCAGATATATAATTTCTCATAGCTTCACCTGCACAGAAGTAAGACTTTCTGGTGTAGGGTTACTTACATCCTCTCTCAGTTCTCTTTTTAAAAGGGGCTGTTCATTTGCTACTTTCCATTCCTGAGGCGGAGTTAGTCAGTAGATTACTACTGCAGCAGCAGCTCTGTAGTCTCACAGTTTGATTACTACACCACTTGGTGTTAAAGGCAATGGAGCCCAAGTGATTCCTTAGAATTCTTTTTATCACTCCTGACCCAACTGACCTTTTGGTGGTTCTTCAAACTTGTCCCTTATAAAGAAAGTGGCTGTGAATCTCCCTGAGCTTTTCTTAAGTGAATGTGTATAAAGAACATTCATCTAACTCTTTGTTATGACTTTAACTTTTTTTAGTTCTATTAACTCTGGAGACTGTACAAATTTTCTGCTAGGGAGTAGAGAAGGTCTTATTTATTTATGTCCTGGTTTGAGTTAGAACTAAACCAGTTCTGTTTGGGGATTTTACTTTCCATCTGAGTCTCTGCTAACTAACTGCACTTTCTGAAGTTAACATGTTTTTGCAGACAGTGTCTCTTCTAGCAGTAATAACACTTGATGTTTAGAATTACTACCAAGGATTGGTGTGCAGACCAAGGTCACTGCTAGATCTTATGTACCACATCGGAGGGTGCAGAAAGTGAAAGGCTGCACCTGTGGGAAAGAGCGGCCGGGACAGGTGACCCTAAATTGACCAGTGAGGTATTCCATTCCATATACGTCATATTCAGTATAAAGCTGAGGGATCACAAGGGTCTCAGTCCTTAAGCTTTATGCCATCCCTTTGGTATACTCCTATTCCTCCTCTTCCCTTTGGGATCCTTGGAACTTCCTCCTGCCTTCGGTGGACCCATCCTTTCCCTTCAGCCTTTGCTTCTTGGCCCTGACTTCAATCCTGATTTGTATGTTCCTGAACCCAGTTCCTGAACCTGATTCCTGTCAGCTACTAAGCCCAGTCTGGGACTTTGTGAGTGCCTGCTTCACAGCCTCAATGGTGACAGTGACATAATTGCCATCAGGAGGAGGTTGGGTTCAACACTCATTTTGTATATATTTCCTTTTATTATCATTATCTTCATTAAAGCTGTTTTAGTTTTGTTTTCTGATCCAGAAGCCTCTCTCTCATTCTCTTCCTCTCCCATTTGGGAGGGGAGGGGGCCATAAGTCTCTCTCTCTTATCCTCTTTCTCTTTCTCTAATCGGGACAGGGGAAAGAGGGGTTAACAGAGAGTGTCTGTTTATAGGTGGATTGGATTAAACCTCAACAATCTAATTTAATCTTCCAAATCTGTTTTCATCTGCCTTTTATGATTTTACATTTACTCATTTTTGTTTCCCTTCTTCAGATAAGATTTCTGCTTTTTGAAGGAAATCTTTCTAACTTTAAATGCCTTCCTTTATTGTTGTTCAGTAGTTCTGACTTTGGTGGGTGCTTTTTTGTTTCTCTTTGATTAGAAGGTATTATTTACAGTGAGACTCCAGTTTAGTTGTCTTTAAATAATCTCAAGTCTGCCTGCAAGAATTTTATTCTTCTATCTGCTCCTTTTAATTTTTTTAACAATCTTCTTCATTTTTATGTTCTTTCTTTTTTTGAAATTAAATCCACTTCATTCTTGCAAATGCTAAATTTGAATATATAGTAGTCATAATTACAGAGCAACTCTTCAAAAGTAACATTGCAAACCACATCTTGTCCGCTCAAGACTAAGCCAAATTGCTTCTTCACTTGTGGGTTTTCTGACTAGTAAGTTTACCAAGTGGTCATTCATGATATTTAAAACTTGTATCCCTATATCATTTCTCACTATGACATTCCTTCAGCCTACATGGTTATAACTGAATTCTCCCATTATTATTATCTGTTCCTCTTTGGCAGCTTCTCTGATCTCTGTCTAAGCAGGTTAAAGTCACATCACTCCTCCCTGGCTGGTGATACCAAAATTCCGACTAAGGCAAGACACTTGGAACTGTACAAATGCTTGTGCTCCTTCTGGATGCAATTGTTTACTTTCCTCATTTATCTTTGTATTCTCCCCTTCTCTCATTCATATTCCATTATAGCATCACTTTAACTTCACATTCCTGTCTCATTTCTGTCAGTACCAAGTGTGTTGCTGGTCTATGACCTAGATCTGCTGATGGTGACAGTTTCCATCAATTGCCTGGTCATAATCAGATGGGGCAAGACAATGACAAAAATCCGATCTGGAATAGCAAGTGACAGAGCTGGCTGCTAGGTCCAGTTCAGGCTAGGACTGTGGGCCTGACACTAAGCTTATATGGAGCCCTGGGGACCAGGGGAAGAGGGTGAAGGTGACTGCCTCAGATGAGACTGGATGGGACAATTAAGACCTCTTGGGGCACTCAGGGCCGTGGCAATTTTTACTCTTGCATTACGATGTTTCACAGTGTGGCTTTCTTCTACCTATTATACCTATAACCTCATTCAAGGAAGAATTCCTCCATTTATTTTTTTTTCAGTTGACTAGCATTTTTATAGAAATACATGCATCCTTGATCTGGAAGGGTTACCAGTGGAATTTGGCAAGGATCTCTCTTGAGATCTGTGCTGTAAAAATATTCATCAGTGATCTGAAAAAGGTATGATTACGCAGATGAGAAAGCTGTTGGTAATACAACTTTAATTAGAGCATTATGGATGAGAGTTGGCTATGAAGAATTGCACATGGGCCAGTAAAATGACACATAAAATTCAAGTAGATAAATTAAAAATGTTGTACATCTGTAGGAGAAATCATCCTTAATTCTTACACAGAGTGGTGGGCTCTGAGCTGACCATTAATACTTAAAAGTGACATTTTAGTACTGTGGTTAGTTCCATGAAAATGATCAGGAGTGGTCAAAAAAACCCCCCCAAAACAAACCATATGTTAAGGGTGCTTAAAAAGGAAATGACAGATCAAAATACCAAAGATCATGACACCAGTATACATATCCATGGTTTGCCTGCCTGTTGATTATCTTCTGTGGTTCTGGGTCTCAGCTCTCATGAAAGGCATTGTAGAGTTGGAGAAGGACAGCAAAGACAGTCAGAGATGCGAAATGTGTACTGGCTAAAGACATGAAAGTAATGACTTGGACAGGGATGAGGAATAACAGAGGTCTCCAGGATCACAGTTGTTGTGGAGAGAGTGGACATAGTTCCATTATTCATTGTTTCTGACAAAAACAAGCATAAGGAATTGAGTTCAAAGCAAACAAAATGAGGTGGTTCTTACGAAACAGGTAATAGGTTTGTGGAACTCCTTGCCAAAGGATGTTTTGGTTGTGGAAGCTTAAATAGGTCTAAAAGAATATCAGATAAACCTGTGGAAGATAAATTCATAGAGTGTTGCAAAGCATATAGAAAACATTTCTAGCCCAGG
This sequence comes from Brachypteracias leptosomus, assembly GCA_013401335.1. Taxonomy (NCBI): domain Eukaryota; kingdom Metazoa; phylum Chordata; class Aves; order Coraciiformes; family Brachypteraciidae; genus Brachypteracias; species Brachypteracias leptosomus. Next base: position 24,779 of record VYZX01009312.1, on the reverse strand, counting down.
AAAACTGGGGGCTGAAATAACTGGTGATTGTGAGAGTATGTAGGAAGCACCACATACTGTTTTTATTCTCTATGTTCTTATTCTTCCCCGGACATCCCATTATCAATCCACTTATGCCCTAGGATTATGCCAATTTATATTGATTCACAATGAATAACAAGAAGCAAAAGCAACAAAATCTCAGCAACACATCTAGGTTTTCAAACATCCCTGTGTTTAGAAACCAAAAAAAAATCTCACTCTCAGTTCAGTTGAGGCTCTGCCTAAACTAGTAAATTGAACAAGGCCAGTGCTTAAACAATGGATCCTGATCATCCACATTGTTTAATTGCTGGCATGCTCTCTCAGACTGTTTTGACCCAGGCCAAACAAAGCTGTGGTCCCAAACAGTNCGGGGCACTCAGGGCCGTGGCAATTTTTACTCTTGCATTACGATGTTTCACAGTGTGGCTTTCTTCTACCTATTATACCTATAACCTCATTCAAGGAAGAATTCCTCCATTTATTTTTTTTTCAGTTGACTAGCATTTTTATAGAAATACATGCATCCTTGATCTGGAAGGGTTACCAGTGGAATTTGGCAAGGATCTCTCTTGAGATCTGTGCTGTAAAAATATTCATCAGTGATCTGAAAAAGGTATGATTACGCAGATGAGAAAGCTGTTGGTAATACAACTTTAATTAGAGCATTATGGATGAGAGTTGGCTATGAAGAATTGCACATGGGCCAGTAAAATGACACATAAAATTCAAGTAGATAAATTAAAAATGTTGTACATCTGTAGGAGAAATCATCCTTAATTCTTACACAGAGTGGTGGGCTCTGAGCTGACCATTAATACTTAAAAGTGACATTTTAGTACTGTGGTTAGTTCCATGAAAATGATCAGGAGTGGTCAAAAAAACCCCCCCAAAACAAACCATATGTTAAGGGTGCTTAAAAAGGAAATGACAGATCAAAATACCAAAGATCATGACACCAGTATACATATCCATGGTTTGCCTGCCTGTTGATTATCTTCTGTGGTTCTGGGTCTCAGCTCTCATGAAAGGCATTGTAGAGTTGGAGAAGGACAGCAAAGACAGTCAGAGATGCGAAATGTGTACTGGCTAAAGACATGAAAGTAATGACTTGGACAGGGATGAGGAATAACAGAGGTCTCCAGGATCACAGTTGTTGTGGAGAGAGTGGACATAGTTCCATTATTCATTGTTTCTGACAAAAACAAGCATAAGGAATTGAGTTCAAAGCAAACAAAATGAGGTGGTTCTTACGAAACAGGTAATAGGTTTGTGGAACTCCTTGCCAAAGGATGTTTTGGTTGTGGAAGCTTAAATAGGTCTAAAAGAATATCAGATAAACCTGTGGAAGATAAATTCATAGAGTGTTGCAAAGCATATAGAAAACATTTCTAGCCCAGGAAAACTGGGGGCTGAAATAACTGGTGATTGTGAGAGTATGTAGGAAGCACCACATACTGTTTTTATTCTCTATGTTCTTATTCTTCCCCGGACATCCCATTATCAATCCACTTATGCCCTAGGATTATGCCAATTTATATTGATTCACAATGAATAACAAGAAGCAAAAGCAACAAAATCTCAGCAACACATCTAGGTTTTCAAACATCCCTGTGTTTAGAAACCAAAAAAAAATCTCACTCTCAGTTCAGTTGAGGCTCTGCCTAAACTAGTAAATTGAACAAGGCCAGTGCTTAAACAATGGATCCTGATCATCCACATTGTTTAATTGCTGGCATGCTCTCTCAGACTGTTTTGACCCAGGCCAAACAAAGCTGTGGTCCCAAACAGTCTTATCATTGGATCTGAGATTGTTCCCAGCTGGGTAATATAGATATCGCCACAATGTTTTGTATGGGACGAATGTTTAGTTGCATGGACTAGAGCTCTACTGTAACCTGTGATCTTCAGGATCAAAGAATGGTTTGTGTTATGTTCTGTTTACTAGCACAGTCAGTGTCTGACTGCAGAGTCAGACTCAGCCTATGCAAGGAGATAAAATTGGCCTTGTTTCTATTTTCTGATCCTGATGGGTACAACATCCATGGCACCTACTAAACTGCTAAACTCCATTTCTCCTCCTTTCACTCCCCTAAGCTGGATAGCTATGTTCCAAATGTTTCCTGGGGAAGATGCTCTGCCTGTGCCCATCCTGAACAATGTCCAGATATTGTATAGAGGCAAGCCTAGACTATGTAGGGTTTGTGCTAACAGTTTTAAAGTGTGGATAATGATGGGTCATTGCATCTGCCCGCAGCCTGGACCTGTTTAGCTTTTAATATTCAATGTGCCAACTGAAGAAACAAAGCAGCATGTAAAGGATAAGGGCTTTGTCTCCTTTGTAATGAACTGGGAATTAGCTGCCTTAATGCTCTCCCAGCATTTGCAAGATTTGTACTTCTACCCAAATAACACATGGCTCTGCCATGGGGATGTCAGGGCACAGCAAGGCTGGAAGCAGTGGTGACTCCTGGGGTGGCAGGGCAAGGCCTGGCAGCCATGGCCTGTCCTACCACCCCTGCCAGGAGCAGGCAACCCCAGCTTTGGGCAGCTGCTTGGGGCTGTGGCCAGGCTGGGCCGTGGGCCTGTGGGTGAGTGTCTCCATTTAAGGCTCAGGGCAATCCCCCACGGAGCAGAATTTGTTTCACCCCTCTTCCCTCCTCCTCTTCCCTCCCAGGGGAGGAAGAAAGGCCTCATACAAAGTTGGAAATCAAGATTACAACTTTTAACAGGGAACAACAAAAGAGATATTAAAGGAAGGGGAATATACAGAAGTATCAAGAAAAGATATATACACAAATAAATACAACACCTATCCTCGGATGTTGCTGGATTCCTCCCAAGCCACGTGGAGTTGTAGCAGCCACAGAACCGTCCAGAGCCAGCAGCAATCCCAGTGAGGAAGGGGCGAGCAGAACTTCCTGTGTCCTTTCATAGAGTGTGGCAGGAAGGGGGGTGGAATATAGCCTCACTACTTGCCCCTCCCCCTCCTCAAACTTTGAACCACAACAGTGGGCCTGACTTGGTGGGACCCATGGCCAGGCAGACAGGGCTGTAGAGAGCTGGGGATTGACCCTCCTGTGGTGTTGATGAGGCAGGGATTAACGGTCCTGAGGTACTGAAATGGGGTCCTGGGCCATGGGCAGGGTAAGGGGAGCCCCAGAGGTGGGCAGGGACAGGCAGGGCTGACAGTGCCCTTGGTGCCCTGACTTTCTTCATTCACTTATGTTCTGGAGCAAGTGGCAGTATTTTCTCAGTTGGTTGCATGACCCTGGCCCAGAACAAAAATTTTATAGCTAAGAAAGTAATGCACCTTGTTACACCTACTCATCTGGATATCTACTGCCCTTCTGTGTGGGCTGACTGCCAGTTATTTGCTTTGTTGATAACCATGAAACCTTGAACTTTGACCTCCTCCATTCCCTATTGATTCACTTCTGAAATCAACAGTGGCCTGGGTCAATGTACAATATCTGCTAAATTCCTTATCAACTTTCAGTACAGTACATTTATATCTTCCAGGGGACTGGAAGTGATAATTTTCACCTGTGGATCTCTATTATATTTATTAAATTCATAGGTGCAGAGGCAACAAGTCTTCCATTAAAAATTCTGTATTGCTTTAATTTTTCTGTACTGGAATTCTAAAGATCAATAACACTTTGCAAAGAGATTAATTCAAAACAAGAAGCTGGTGGAAGTCAGAGTTTTAGCAAGTGTACATAGTACTTTATGTATCACCTCTGAAATTATAAATTGTTTGGATATTGTTTCTGGGATAAAAGCCACTTTTTTTCCTTGCTCTCTGCAAGGTAGGAAGACCTGATCCAACTTTTTAAAGGGAGCATTAACAACAAAATATATGCTGTTTAGTGGGAAATTACATTTTTCACAAGGTAAGAAAATCAGGTTTTGTACTGTAAATTGTCAATTAATTTACAAAAAAAAATCTCCTTTAGACATTAGGGAAATCTTAACTGCTTTCTACTAACATCATATATTAGAAAAGGATAGTCATTGGGGTTGAGATTTTGTGAAAGATAATAATGTTTTTATCTACATTTCAGAAAACATTTGTGAAAAATGTGTGTAAGTTCCCTCAGTGCTGTTTTTGGAAAGGTAATAATCTTAATTAATTAATTGTAGGTTTCTTTTCTCAAATAGCATATTTGAGTGCTAAACCATATTTGATTTTTATCACACTTGGCCTCAGAGGTGCCTCAGTTCTTTGCTTTTAACTGATCTCAGAATGTTCCTCCTTGAATCAGACCCTGTTCAATACCCACATGGTCACTGCTCTGAGGGTTGTGCTGGACAAGTGATCGTGCCACAAAGATGACTCTTCCTTTCATATGGATGTTATAGCTCATCTTTCATGCCAGATCTCCCACTGACTCCTAGTGTTATGTCAAGTTCACTAAAATATTCCACTAATATTAACATTATTTTAAAGCAGCTTATGTAAAAATACTGTGGTCAAGTTCTCATAACATTCCCATTTGCTGGCAGATGTCAGTGAACTGCACTGTCTCTTCCTTTCCACAAGCAGCTTTGATTTTTCCTAGCTGCTCAGTGAAATTAATCTTCTGGTACTGCCACAGTGCTGGTGTTGTTCTTACAACATTTCAGTAGGGTCTATTGGATACTCTCCTCTAAACCTGTGATGAATTGTGAGTGTCATACAGAGTGCCTAGGTTTCCAAGGGGGAGGTTAGAGGCTGGTAGCACAATTTTTTTGCTTATATGGTAAAGAGCTAAAGGCATCCTTATAGCTGCAGAACAAGACATTGCCTTTTGGCATGCTCAGTTCTATTAACTGCTCCAACAGACTGTCCATCTTATTTCTGAGCACAACAATTAGCCTCTTCTGTAGCATGGTTAATGTTTAGATGTACTTAGTTGGAGCATATTGCTAAGGGAAGAGGTGGTTTGAGGGTCCCTCAGGATTGATATCAGTAAGACTCATGAGCTGTGTTTATTACTCTCCTTTGATAATTCCTTATGCTTAGCATATGATAAAAACCCACCACTCAACAATAGCCTTGTCTTACTGCTGTTCCAAATAGCACTCTGTCAGCATAGAATTAACTTTGCCACTTGAGGTTCTGCATGGTTATGGAAAATCAAGGGCTGAAAAGTTGATTTGATACCTTTCAGAGAATTACTTTAGAGGAATTAACTATTTAAATATCTGTAGCCTGAGGGTGGGATAATCACTTTAGTATCTCCCAAGAGTCCCAAAGACAGGACTCTCTCTGTAAGCTGGCATTCTTACACACTATATAATAAACCTCCTGTTTACCTTTTCAAAGGAATCATAAATTCCTAATATCTCGATTCAGCTTTGAAAGGGCAAATATCCATCAAAAGCCTGTATCATTTCCAAAGCATTTGGAGCAAAAAAATTGTAACTTGAACTTCAGATAACATACTATCGGTAACAGTTAATTGGAGGGAAAAGGTTGAAAATAGAATTTAACAGGACTGTTCTTGCCATAGTTGTACAATTTCAACAGGTAAGTTTTTATTATTGCTTCTGCTGATGAAAAATAGTAAATGCTTCCAAAAGTAGACCTCTTGTACTTATCAGAAGGGTTGGAAAGGGAAGAAAAACCTGACCTAATACCTCAGAGGATGGTGCCTATGATCCTTGGTGCAAGTATTTCTCAAAAGCTGACCCCATGAAGAACATATTATTTTGTGAAAATTTTCCAGACTTATGAACTTCTTCTTCAGTTAAAAGCATTCATTCAATCTTAAGAGTTCCATCTGTAATGAATGCAGTGTCACATCCTTTGCCAGTTCACAAAATAAATTTTGCAAAATTAAATACTTTACATAGAATAGAATCATAGAATAGTTTGCGTTGGAAAGGACCTTTAAATATCATCAACCCTTCTGTAATGAGCAGGGACATCTTCAACTAGATCAGGTTGCTCAAAGTCCTGTCCAACCTGATCTTGAATGTTTCCAGGGATGGGGTATCTACCACCTCACTGGACAACCCGTTTCTCCACCCTCACTGTAAAATATTTTTTCCTTATATCTAGCCTAAATCTGTCCTCTTTTAATTTAAAATCACTATCCCTTGTCTTATCACAAGAGGTCCTGTTAAGAAGTTTATCACCCTAGTTGTTTTTTCTTTCCTGCTTTGCAGTGAATAATATTTTCACCCAATTTAGTCATTAAAAATGAAACCAAGTAAATAAATATGGTGCCAGGGAAATAATTTCTTATCACCTATCTCTGCTCTGACTGGTCCAATTGAACATAGGCCTCAAGAAGAACCAAACCTTTGAGACAGAGATCAAACCTGATTTAGAAAACAAAACAGAAAACCCCCTAAACCAAACAGGAAACAAGCCCCTAAAATTTGGCATGTAAGTATGAAATGTTTGTTGGGTTTGCTTCATTATGAAAATGTAGACAAGCAGTTCTATTTACTTGTTTTTTCGTTCTGGAATTTTTAAGATGTTCCTATGTCATGCTTTGTAATTTTACCTCAGAGCCATCCAGTTTAATGTATTTCCTTCTTATTTTATAAGAGATGGAGTTATGTCCCGGAAAATCACTGTGTGTTTAGTCAAAATGAAGATGATCTCCAGAGGCCCATTCCAATCTCAACTATTTTGTGATACACTTCTAATAAGTCCATTTAGGAACCTGTTAATTCCAAACTCCACAGCCTCACTTCAACTTCTTTCTATTTTTTGTTGTAAGTTGATCATTTAGGGATTTCATTGTAAAACGTGATGTTTTTCCATTCTCCAGCCTATGTATTTTTAATGTCATGCCTTTTTTTCCACCTAGATAGATAAAATCCCACTATATTTGGCATCAGTTTCTTCCTTTACATAGGAAGGGTCTAAGTTCAGCGTTCTGGAACACAGTCCTCAGTTTCTCTGCGAATCTGAAACTAAACATCAGTAGTGGAAACTTGACTGGGTGTGGGATTCCTTAACATACAGCACACCGTAAACTTTTCTGTTTTATGATTCAGCATGTTGAGGTCAATATTTTACAGTAATAACCACTAAGATAACACCAGTTTATGTGGGCTGCATTAAATTTGGGCTTAAAACAGTGAACGGTGAACCATATGATTACATAGAAATGGGATTCACTGTGTATGGTGGGGAGGGTTTGGTCAGACCTCCTGAAATGCAGTCATTATGAATGCTTTGGGGTTTTTCCTTCCCTCTTCCCTTTCCTACAAGACCATTTATCTCTGCAAAGAAAGCTCTTCGCTGACATTTGCAAGGTTGAAGCTGGGTGTGTTCGTTGGTCAAGATGCACAAGACTTCATATATACCGTGGTAACCAGCTCATCTTTTATTTGTTTTGACTGTGGCGTGGAGGACTGAGTTCTGGAGTACTGGAGAGCTGAGTGTTAATGTCTTGGCTGCAGCTGAGACTGCTTAGCAGGATGACAACTTGTGGCAATTGCGATTTCCCGATACAGCTAGATGCTAGGGATGTGGCTGAGTATTGTGGCTTGACAAGTTATCACCATCAGAAGTCAACAGTGGCTAGCGAACTGGCAGGGCTGATGTCATGTTTTGAAAACATTAATTCACTTACAGCAATAGTTACTTTTGCAGTTCTTGTTTGCCTGGCTCTGGGTAATTGCTAGTTGGGATGGTTCCACCTATGCTCATTGTGTGTTCTGTTTCAAGATGAGCATTGAAGTTTAAATCATTGACCTTGGCTCCAAATTAGAGGATGATTTTGCAAAATGTTCCCTTGCTCCCCCACCCATTTAGCAACCTCCTTGACCTTTGGGGGCTTGATTTCCCTGAAATGCAGAGATAAATCTAACTTTATTTCCTGATGGTGGGGTAGTTTATGTGTTCCTTAAGTACGATTTATAATTATTTCTTCTCTCTATCACTGTTCATGAAAACCTTTAAAGTTTTTTTCTTTCTTTTTCACTTCAGGTTTCGCTCTGTGCTCTTTCAATAGAAAAACTAGAAAATATCTCTTTAAAATATTAGCTAATATAAACATCTGCTTTTTTTTCTCTGTCTCAAGTCTCTGTTAGCATCTCTTTGAGCATCTCTCTCCCATATTGCCCTGGATGTTAATCAACAGCTGGTCCCGTTCTCCCCCTCCCCCAGTCTCTCTCTTGCTTCTGAAACAGTTTATTTTGAACTTCTCTGAACTTGAACATCACAATGTGTTGTAAAATGAAGCAGATTACAGTGATTTTAAGGTTTCTGATGGGAAGAAATTGCCTTCTCAACAGCGTCTGCTGAAGCTCTTCCTGGTTTTAGCAGTAAGAAGAAATCAAAGGTAGCAGTTCTGAAATTAGCTGAAATTAGCTGCATGGAGTTCATAAACTTGCTGTATCTCTATCCAAGACTACAAAATGCAGATTAAAGCTATCTTGTTCCACCACTCTCCCCTGGCCCAGTATTTCTTGCTGCATGTATCATTTGCCATTTATATATTTGCTCAGATTAAGTTTGTCCCCCTAATTGTTTTCTTCTTTCCTACTTTTTCTTTCAATTGTCATTTCCTTGTAGTTTGTTACTCAGAGATTAGAATCAAACCAAATTGGTTTTATAAAGTATTGCTACTTGATCTTCTATCTCTTTTCTGGCCAAATCTTTAACTAGATAAGTTAGGACAGGTTGGCTGCTCCTGGTGGAACTATGTTACCTTGTGCTGGTCCTGATCATATTTTCAAGATTGTTCCTCACTCCCCACCCCCTACTTGCTCTGACCCCAGCATAAGAAGGGAAGGAAGTTGTGGCCATGGGAAACTTTTTTAATAGTTCCCATTTAAGAGAATTTTCTTAATACATACGTTTTCAACAGTACTTGATACTAAAAAGGAATACTTGTAGGCTCTCACTGATGGCAAATATTACTGCCAAGAAGCGATGTAAGTTCTTCATATCATGGACTATGCTTCACTCTCAATCTAGCTGCAAAGCTAACTTGCATGATCAGGAATTTTATTATTTAATTTTGAAACTATTGTTCCCTAACCAAATGCTAACTGTAGTATTCACGCCTGTTAAATATGCTGAGAATATTTCCTTGTTGTCAGTTAAGTATTTCACAGAAATGATATACATCTGTGAGAATCAAAAATGCATAGAAAGTTGAGCTTTATCACAAAGTCCAGGAAAGACTTTTTCATTTATCTTATCTAATATTCAATCCTTTGTTCTGCTCCTTCTTTGGTAGGTATTTGGTCTTCCCATTTCAAAGGCAGGCTACATGTAGTTTTTAAAGCTGAAGGTGCTGGCTTTGCTAGAAATCCAAGAAAAGAAAAATTCCTACTATTACCACAGTTATATTGTCATCAGTGATGACACACAACACCTTCTTTGTTATGCCATGCCTCTGCTGGAGGATGCAACCGATTGAGATAGTAATGGGAAATCAGCAAGATGAAATTTAAATGTACTATGTATCCTGTGCTAAGCTGTACATAAATGAATTAGATTTAAAAATACACAATGAAAACAAGAATATGGTAAAAAGAAATTTGGAGCTGAGTAACTGATGCTGTTGAAAAAAACAAAACAAAACAACAGGCTGCCCTTACTTTAGTATTAGTGCAAGGAGAATATTATTCTCTTCTATTTAGAAGTGACAGAGTCTCATCTGGAAGACTTTTGTCCACTGAGCTCTTAGAAACTGAGAGAAAATTTGGATAACAGAAAAAGTGAAAAACATAATTTAGGGAATGTCATGTGAAGAAAAATGAATGAATCAGGTTTTTTGAGGGGACCGGCATGGAATTTTTGTTTGGAGGTAGCTACTAATGTCACAACTTAACAGTGATGGGTTGTTTTCAATAGTTGCTGGAGATGACAAGAAGACATTTGACTTAAATTTCAACAAGGGTTTAATTTGAATAGTAGGAATTACTTTATTTAAATGTTAAGCAAATGAACTGTCACTCTTGAGGATTTCTGAGCATTGGTTTGGATGAATGCCTCTGAGTACTCCAACTCTGCTCCAAGTAAAGGATTTGAGAGTACTTTACTGTCATCTGGAAGTTCCTATTTCACATGTAACCCCCAAGCTCAAAAGTAAACTTTGCTTTCACTCTGCATCTGATTTTGTTAGTCCAGCTGTCACCATTATGACAGTCAGGTTTAGAGGATAAGGAACAGGCAATGACGAACTGAGATATTTTTGTAATCCTTCAACTTTTGTGGAAAATAATTTTGCAAAGTGTCAATCTTTACAGATTTGTAGGAAAAAATTACTCTAAAATACTGCCTTCCTTACTTGTCCTTTCTGTCTTCTGAATCTGTTCAGCGAGGTGCAGACACATACTATAATTTTTTGTTCTTGCTGTTCCTGCAGCAAAGATGAAACAAGTAAAGTTGTGCCTTTTTTTCTCCCCTGTAATCTTTCCCAGCAAAGCTCAATCCTGTTTTCCTAACCATGAGGCAAAACTGTGCTCTCACCTTCTTATATCATTGTTTGCACTGGGGCAACCTTTTATACCCAGATCTACAAATAGCTCACCAAGGCTTGGAGCACTTGGTTTGACTTTGTTATTCTCTAACTTTCTTGTGGTTTAGAAGCAGATCTTTCAGAGCCTCCTATCACTGCCTGTTGCCTCAGGCTGGCAGGGTACCTAGATGTGAAGATGATATGACACACTGTTGTGTAGTGTGAGAGACTTCAGTGAGCTTCAGATGCCTTCCTAAATGCATAGCAATGAACACAGTGTCATTTCTTTAAGCCAACAACACTGCAAAGACGCTGCAGGCACACACATTTTGCCCCA
>VYZX01009312.1:0-10533 GCA_013401335.1 Brachypteracias leptosomus | reverse complement strand
CTGAGCGATTTGAGACTGCATTAATACTAGGATTAGTGGGAGTTTTTATCCCTGTGGTGGTTACTAGTATTCTTCAGTAAGCTTGGAGCATTTTCTCCACTCAAAATAATTATATTGATGCAAGAACAAAGGAAAGAAATCATACTTCTAAACCGAACGCAGTACGTACGCAAATCAATGTGTGGGACTGGGAGCAGCAGANTTCTGGGTTTTCTATACCTTAAGCAGACAAAAATGACCTTTCCAAACCTAAGATAGTGGGGCATCAGGATTACCTATGCAACTTAATAGGGTCTGTTTTCAGGAGACTAACAATGTATGAAGAAAGGCATCCTGCCTGTAAATGGTTATTTCTTTTTTCTAGAAAAGTGTGAAATGGTAAAATTCAATCTATCANATTGGTTTGACTAATCAAGTCAGTCAGGTTAATCCATTCTAAAGCATCAGGCTTCAAGCCAGAGGAAGATCTACTGTTGACGCAGGATAATTGTGAGGTTAATACAAAACCAGTTTGGGTCAAAAAAGCTATCAGTTAGTATCCTGCATTGTATTTATATGGTTTTAACTTCTATTGCTGGCAGGTTATTCACCCTTTCCAGGTTCCTGTACAATATTCCACACTGAGTACAATTCTAAAAAGCACTCAATGTCANATTCCTGAAACGCCCTTGGACAAAGTACCCTATACTTTTAAAGTTAAGTACACTTACTGCAGTGGGAAGAGAGAAAGTGTGCCTGTGTGTGTTTTCCTTTGAACCATGTCCTCAACTGTACTGAAAACACAATGTATGTTTCTGGTAGAGTGACTGTTCCATTTCATATTTATGGGTAAATCAGTACCCAAAACCAATAGCAAAAGCTAGTGATCTTGTAGATGAAGAAAACGCCCTGTAATTTGATATTGGCATCACAGCTCTTGGGATTTTAATCTTTATTCAAAAATATATGTATTTAAACACAGCATCTTCATAAAGAATGTTCAGACCACATGTAGACAAACACCGACTAGACAATTTACCACATCTTATGCAATTCACAACTCCAAAAAGAAATTTAGTCTTCTCTCCTTTTCTTTTCTTTTCTTTTCTTTTCTTTTCTTTTCTTTTCTTTTCTTTTCTTTTCTTTTCTTTTCTTTTCTTTTCTAGCAGCAAAGAGTTTGTTTGGACATAAGTCTGGACATACTGTGATTTGAAGGGAACAGGTACATTCCACATCTCCTGCCAGGAAATGTATTGATTCCTCAGTTAGTGCCACTGCTGGAAAGAGCAGGCTGAACAGAACAACTCAGTGAGTGAATGGGTTACCTGTGCAGGGGAATCTGGCTTTTTGGATGGGAGCATAATATTCAAATTAGATTAAAAAAATAGCAAATCTGCTGAAGGAAGCATTTGGATGTCTCTCTCTGGAGCCATTCTGCCTAAAGACTGATGTTTTCAGTTTGACTGTCACGTATGTTCCAGCAGAGAGAGACATATATTGTACTTTGCCTTGGAGTCTTCATGTGTTTTATCAAATGACTGCTTAATGTAAAAAAATAAACAGTTACTTGGAGCAAGGTTTGGAACCCAGGTTTTCCTATTTCCTGGGGAATGCCTCAAATGGTTTGGCTGGAAAGTAGCATTCCTGACCTACTAAATCTTGAATTCCTTTAAGAAGGTGGAACAGCTCCAGTAGAAAGAACTAAAACCACCACATTTTCTTCTACCCCATATAGTCTGTACTGCAGCTAGAGCACTATTCCAGACAGTGAACAAAGAGGGTTTGAACTCCTTTCACTGAACACACCCTAGGACCCAGGGTTCCCAAGTCCTGTGTAAGTATGCTAGCCATGGATCTATTGGTTAAAAAAACCGCAACAAACAACCAAAACTCAAATGGCTGTTCTCTCATGCACCGAAAGAAATCTTTTGGATCTTCTAAGTCTCAGGATTAGGGTGGATTTAAGATAGCATTTCTGACAGCCTCTGGTGGCCTTCTGTCAATGTTCTACCCCTCTGGTTCCTAGTCCTTCTGTGATTTTATATACAAACACTGAGGGCTAGGATAAAGAGTTTGGGACTCAAGGTGTTTTTCTTGGTCATGCCATTGATGAACAAAGGTCTTTGTAGAATGAGTATATTCCACAGGCCTGGCTATGTGNTGGTGTAACAGGCATGGCCTTGACCATAGGACCCTCTTGCAGAAATCAGAATTGCTGAGGAAAGATGGGATCCCTCTCCCAAAGAGGGGGCAGAACATCTTTGCCAACAGGCTTGCTAACCTAGCAAAGGCAGCTTTGAAGGAGTTTGATTAAAGGATAGGAGACAGTGACCCACAGCTAAGTGAAGAAACAGGCAACAGAGGGGGAGTCTACATGAGACATGGTAACCTGGAAGGTTGTTGTACTATATTTGAGAGGGCAGGGCAACTGGGAACCTGTTGCAAGCACCTGTACATAAGTACACTCAGATTGGGAAACAAACAGGGGAAGCTGGAAGTCTGTGCACAGTCATAGATCTCTGACACCTCTGGTGGGACAGTTCTCATGATTGCAAAGCTGAAGTGGGTGGGTGCAGGATAGTTAGGAGGGACAGCCAGGGAAAATGAGTGTGGGTTTGCAGTCTGTGCAAGGATTAGCTCAAACATGAGAAGCTATTTGACAGAACAAGGGAAGGGCCATTTGAGCTTGCAGGTCAGGATCAGCGGGGAGGCCAATAAAAAGGATCATTGTGACAGGAAATTGCTACAGCTTACCCAGTCAGGAAGAGGAGGTGGATAAAACCTATTTCAGAAAATCAGAAGACATCTGATGAAAGAAACAAAGACCCTGGTGATTCATGACTCACTCCAATATCTACTGGAAGCACAGGAGTGTGGAAGGCAAATAATCGAGGGTATTTCTGGAGTGTCTTTTGGACAAATTTTGATGCAAACATTGGATGAACTAGTAAGGGGAAGGACTCTGCTGGATATGCTGCTTATGAAGAGGGAATAACTAGTTGGGAATGGGTTAGTCAGTGACATAGCCTTGGCTGCAAGGACCATGAGATAGTAGTGCTTAATATCTTTCAGGAAACAAGGCAAGCAATTACCAGAGACCAGAACATGGATTTCAGGAGAACATACTTGTTCTTATTCAGGGAATTAGCAAGCAGGATCATGTGAGAGGCTGTCCTGAAGAGTAAAGGACCTCATCCTTTAGAGAGAAAGAAAGGTTGGAAGGATGAGGATGGAATTAGAGAAGCTAAAGCTAATCTAGCATTGAAGATTCTCTGGAGAGGGGTGTTAACAGGTAACAAGCAGAACTTGCACAGGTATTTTGCAACAAAATGAATACTGACAAAATGTGTCCTTATTGAATGGAAAGACAATCTAACGGAAAAGGCCTGGAAAAATGCTGATGTGCTTAGAGTTGTTTTTCTCTTTCTCTTTACTGGCAAGGCCTATTTTCAGGCCTCCAACATCTCTGTGCAAAGTTTATGGGAAAGAGGTGCTGTCTACAGTAGAGAATGACCAAATTCAAGACCAAATAAGGGAACTAGACATACAGAAATCAATGGAGAGTGCTGAGAGAGCTAGCTGTTCTCTTTGAAAGGTCATAACAATTGGAGGAGATTAAAAAGTCGATCTCTGGGATATTGTGGAACAAATACTCCTAGAATTCACAAAGTCATGTCCAGGCACATGAAGGACAAGACAGTGAAAGGAGACAGCTAGCACAGGTTCATCAAGGGAAAATCATGACTGGTTGACCTGATTTTGTTCTTTGATGAGATGAGGGGAGAGCAATGGATGTAATTTCCATTGACTTTAGCAGCACAGTCAACAGTCTTCATATATCTTTGCAATTCAGCCAGGAAGATATGGACTACAAGGTGGGTAAAACCTGGCTGGACCACTGCACTCAAAGGTTTATGAAAATGGTTTGAAATTCAACTGGTTGCTGGGTACTTGTGACTTTCTTGAAGAGTTGTACCTGAGGCTGATACTGCTTAGCATTCCTTGTCAATGACCTAGGCAATGGGACTTCAAGCTCTGAAAGTTCACCAAACTGGGAGCAGTGATTTAAAGACTGCAGTTCAAAGCCAGCATGTAGTAGGACCTTGATAGTCTGGAGATGTGACCAGATGACCTCCAGAAGTCCCTACCATCCTAAACTACTCTATGACTTTTCCATGCCAGGAACCAGGTTCCCAAAAGTGAGATGCTGCAAAATGAGGACAAGATCCATCTCACATAACTGGGATGAGATTTATTTGCTTATGAAGGTCTGCATTTTGCTGAGTGGCAATCTAATACTATATTGAGGAGACCATGCAAGTGGTTAACAGAAAAAAAAAAGTACAGAAAAAAAATCTAGTATATTCATATGTGCTCTGTTAACTTATTTGAGTAAGAAAAACATCTCAAAATCGACATATTTAACCAGGATATGAAAAGAAACCTAATTCTTCATTCCTACAGATATTGTTGGAAAGAACTGCTTAAGAGACGAGTCAATCTTGCAACATTTCTGAATATAACTACCACAAAAAATGTCTTAAATCAACCAATGAGGGCTTTTTTTAATCTTTCAACCCTTGATTGAATTAGTCATATTAAATTATTTCCAGCAGACATGTAATTCAAGAATGATCTGACCAATTATGAAATATGTTTTCTTTTAAATGCTATGAATAGATCATACTTAAATGCTCATAATTTATGTTACTTTGAAAGAGGGACATAAAACAGCAAAAGATGCTCAATGAAATGATTATGGTGTCTTGCAAATGAATAGCTGGCTACTTAATGTCAGCATACTGCAATGTAAAATACATTGACTCTTCACTGAAATTAATGCCCACGGCCAAGTCAATATTATTAAAATTTAGTAAATAATCTTCATAGCTTTTGAAACAGTCTCATTCTTGAAGATCACAATGTCTCAGTAATTAAATGAAAATGAGATAGTAGCTGTACAATGGCAAGCAGTACTGAATTAACTTGTGAAAGAAACTCATTAAATGCTTAATACTAACACTGGGCTGAGAGAAGTGCAGCTGCAAAGAATTTCATTAAAATGGCAATGCTAAATGTTTCATTTGATTTGGGGAAAATTTCTGAAAGACTGCTGGTAAGGCTGGGTGAGGCAGATGATCACTATCATTCTTTTATTAGTATAACTTAGGGTCTTAATTTTCCTTAGCTTTTTAATTGTTCCTTCAGCCTCCCTGGTCCCATCCCTTGCTTTGTAGCAGCATGTATTTATAAAAAAAAATGTAGATTCAACCTGAAGTATCTTGCAGGCCTTAAAAAGCAATGATTTTGTTTTCAAATTAGAACACCATTCATTTTTAAATGAAAGGAACAAATTAATTCTTCAGTGGTCATGGCCAAATGTTATCCCCACCACTAGAATTATGTATGCCAATTCTACTAAGAGGGTTATTTGTATCTTGAAGTCATGTCTGTTGTCTAGGATGTGGGGAATTGGCCACTGGCAACCACTCAGAACTATTTGAAGGAAAGATTTACTCATCAGTTTTGAACGTGGAAATGGTGGAATTTGGACATCTCATTCATTAGTTTTGTGAGTGAAGACTCAAGATACACCAAAACTTTTTCTTCCCACATTTACTGAATTGTGCATTGTATCCTTTTTGATGACTGTGCCAGATTTCAGGGAGACGTCTGCATGAAGTGTTCTAGACACTGCTTTTTCCATGCTTAAAAAAGGTAAAAATTTAAAAAGACATTTTTGTTCGCTGATGTAAAAAAATGCTAAAAAAAAGCAGACATCTAGCATGAGCAAATTGTAGAAATGTGAAGAACAATGTAAGATAAAGAGCTGTATTGACTTAAGTTTCACTCTAAAGCTTAGCCAGCTCTAAGGTGAGTTGCAGTAGCTCATGTTCAGCCTGGGTCTGCAGTATGTCAGGCATAACAAAGGACTGCTGTGAGGTGGATACGTTTGCCTGGAGAATGTGGAAAAAACCTTCTGTTAATGTAAATAAGCAGTTGAAATAAATGCAGCTATGACATTTTATAGCAGATAAGTAACTGAGGCATAGGTTTTTCTCTCTCCATTAATACTGGCTGACCTAGCAGGTGCTCCCTACTTCACATGCTTTGGATGAACAGATGTTTATTCTTCCTTACTGAAAGAGTTTGAATTCTCTCATCCTCCTCCAGAGCTGGCCCATAATTGTTTCCTTAGGAAAAACTATTTGGGTTGTTAGGTGGTTTGTGATTAGTGTGCAGCCTTACAAGAGAGACAACTGTATCATTTGCAGTAATTTCTATTGTGTCAGTACACTGCATATAAATTATGGAGTTTGTAATGCCTTGCCTTCCTCTTGGACTTTTGTATTTCTTCTGGCACTTTTAGTTTCAATAGTCTGCCTTTTCTAGAGAACTATCCATTCTGTAACAAAATGCTTGTTCATGGCTCTTTATTTTTTCTAGTGTATGGTAGGTTCCTGCTAAAGAACAATGTTCAAAGAACAAATAATGCCCCAAATGATCAGAGAACAGTTTGAGTTTCAGTAACGTAGACAAAAAAGCCCTTAGGAAAAAAAGGATTACTTACATCTGTTGAAAAGTCCTCTGAACTTGCTGTTTGCTCTACACTTACATACATTTTGTCTGTAAAGTAGTAGACATAACTATGACAATGAATAAGGAGAATAGCTTCTACAATATATCTTTCCCTGGGTAACAAAATTGTAATTACTCACAGAGATTAATTTATAGGCCTCAGATAAGCAATATCCAGAGTCATAGCCTAACGTATATATATATATATAAATGCAGTAAAATTTGATTTAGCTGGATGTTGTTCACACATTTACATATGAACAAAAGTGGGTGCAATTACAATTTATTTGTAAATATACTTGCTCTGAACATAGCTGTCAGGAAGCAGTGTCAGCTCAAATTGTAAAAGAAAACAGGAGGATTGAGTGCATGGTGTGGTGCAGACAACTGAACATGTATTTGTGGAAATGACTTACAACTTGCAGAATGGAGGCTCTTTAGCTGTAGTTATAAAATCTACCATTTGAATTTCTGTGTGAAATTCAGAGAGTTCAACTACCAATAAATCGTCTGCATTCCCCTCTTCCAAATAACTTTCAATGAGGTCACCCAAAAAGAGATAAACAACATTTCATGCAAGTATGTGCCTCTGTTGTTGCAATGGGAATTACAAGATGAGGCATCTCCAAAAGATAACTTGAATATGGTATTTCTTTTTTATTTTCCAATAAATGATGACTTGGAAGAAAACTTCTCAGCAGAATTCAGAAGTGAATAGCAAATTATATTTTTTTCTTTATGTGCTGTAGATACTGGTTATGTGTTGGGGGAGGATTTGGGGTATTTAAAAGAACATTTGCAATATCATACTGCAAAGTTTGAGAGGATGCCATTAAGCAAATTTGGAATCTTATATATGGAGGAAGTATTATGTTCAAGGCTTCAGTGCTTGCTATGATTAGAGTGCTCTTTGTGGGAGATTTGTTAAAATTTCTTCATCCTGGACACCTGCCAAGCTTGAGGCTTTAATGCTCTGAGATTGAGTTACGGAAGTGGGGACTGACTGCTCTCAGAGCTTGTTGACTTGCCAGGAGGTGGGTGTGGGAGGTATTTTGCAAGTAAGAAAGAAGAATGGCATGAAAACTAATCTCAATATTCTGTGATAAACTTTTGTCTAGAAGAAATAGGTCCAGGTTTCATGCTTTTTGATCTATTTTCCAACTTGCCAACAAATATGGGACATTTTAGATATGTGATCTTTTGTTTCAGGCTGATGGCAGAAAGAATGTCTCTGTGTTTGATTTAAAAAAGACTAGAAAAGCAAGGATTAACATGATACTGAACATGGTTAGTTAAATATAGCATCAGTCCACGATAATTATCAAGTGAAATGAATAATTCTGACACGGAAAATAACTTCTTTCAACTTTTTTCATTTGCCAACTACTAGAAATCTCTAGTGGATCTCTGCATGACTGATTTAAGTTTGCTGAAAATAGACTATCTTTTCTGGATCGTGTTTTATGGATCCTGACTGTACAGCCCCTGAGTTTCTTAGAAGCACATGCTGAAGATCATTAGATAAGTAGAAATTGCACAGACAGTAAGAAATGACAGCATTAGTGAGAACCATTTGACCAAATCAGATCAATGTAATCAAGAATTCAACCTTTCTCAAAGCATACGAGGTAGCTAATACATAAAGCTCAAATGCTTTTTGGAGGAACAAATGGTAACTGGTGGGTTTTGAAAAAACTGCTGAAAACTGGATAGCTCTTCAGGTTTACATACAGAGAAGGCAAGACAAGTGCCTGGAATGTATCCACCTTTGGTATGCCAACATTCACAAAGCCTGGCTAGCACAAGCTTCACACATACTTCTTAGCTGGGAGATGAGGACTGAAGTCATGTGGGAGCTACTTCATCAATCTCACATTAGCTCTAACTGGACATGTCTCTGCTCCAAGTGAGCTGAGGACAAAGCAGCACAGGTTAGCCTGAGTTGCTCTGTGTTGGATTTGCCTTTACCCCGGTATACACTGTGCTTGTACATCAGCTGATACCATCTTGCTTGGAAGTTACAGTAGAGAATATAATCTAATGATCTCTTAGTGATAACTTTCCGCTCTTCATGTCTTATGTATGCTTGTGTCTGACATACTGCAACTACATAAGGCTCCAATGTAGACCTGGGAAGCTTGTACATTTCCAACTATACATCAGGCTTGAACCCAAATTGAACTTTTTAATGTGTTTAATTCCATGTTGAAGTTTAGAGGTGTATGTATGCAACTGTGTAGGATGGGCTTGAATTTAGCTGTTGATTCTCCTGAACTTAACTGAAAAGTGAGAAAGTGGTGAAACAGGAAAGACAGTTTACGTATATAAATGTGTTCATAGGGGGCTCCCCATGATCTCTCATGGAGGTATGAATAAGTTTGGGGGAAAAATGGAACTGTTAACACTATAAATTGTGACCTCATCCAGAATGCAGACTATAGATCCAGCCCATTTCCACATTTACTCCACAAGTTAAGTTTGATCTATATATAGATCTATGTATAGGCATGGGAATTAACAGTGCTAAGGAAAGTAGCTTTTTTTTTTTTCTCAGTGAAGGGATGGTTATTCTAGGCTAAATGAATATGATCAGAAAGAGCCAGGTAATGATCTCAAGCACAGACCCCAGGTAATTATATACAGATAGCTGTTAATTTGCTTTCTGTCTCTGTTCCAGCCACCTCTTTTCTAGACAGCACCTAAACATGATTGAGGTACACCATAAGGACTGTTCCGAGTGGTTAGTAAGAGTGAAACTGCAACAAATTTGCCTTCCTCTGTCTTATTCAGTCCTCCACGTCTCTCTCTAAAGCCTATCACCATCAAACACATCCACTTGCCAGAGCCAGGGCATGCAAAAACACTGACCACAGACTTCTCATTTCAGAGACTTTAAATGGAGAAAACTGAAAAAATGCTAATTGTCTCTTAAGAAGTCATAATCCAGGATTCTGCCTCCATATTTCATAGTTGCAGCAGAGCTGTGAGTAGCATGCTGTAGTGAAATATGCCCATTGGCTTATACCACAGGACCTCATCAACCACAGGAGTCTCCTCCTACCAGCTTGTGCCTTTGCCAGCTGCCTTCTGGAAATATCCTTGCACTTCTTTAGTCCTTGATGAGAAATGGCACCGCACAGGCAAAATGTTGGTCTAGCTCTTGGACTGTTTTGATGAGTTCCTTTCCAGCTGCTGAGGGTACAGAAATAACTTTGACACTGATGAAACTCACAGGTCCTGACACAAGTCACAGCTGCTCTTCATGACGCCAGTATTATCCACAGCCCACTTGCATGCAAAGTAAGTCTCTGGAGGGTATGTAACAGAGGATCTGGCAGGATAAATTGGTGCTCTTTTTTGCAGATTTTGAAATTTCAGGGCCTGTCTGCGCTGGCTGGCTTCCTTCCCAGGTGTTTTGCCCTTGAAGGACAGACAAGACACCAAAAAAGCCCCCTCAAAACCCAGCAGTTGTCATAATCTTTTTAATACCCCTGAATTTGAATGTTTGCTTCTCTGCCTGCCTTCTGTCTGCTGTAAAAACCCCAGTGCTTGTAATCCAGATAATATTTCCTGTTGGTGTAGAAGTTTTAAGATGGCCTGACATGAGGCTGAATAGCAAAAAAGTAAGTTAGGGAAGGTTATGGGGTATTTCAGAGAAGAGGAAGGACAGTGATGTTTACAGATGTTATTGATTTTATATTATTTATGAATTTTGGAGAATCAAATAAAAATAGATCAGAAACAACTTGCCCGTTAAGTAGAAAATTATATCTACCTAACCATCTGTTTCTATACTGCTGTGAGTTACAGCAAATCTGAAGGAATCTGTTCTTCAGCGAGGCAATACAGCAGTTCAGTCTTTTCCTACAGAGATTGAAGAATGGGGGACATCCTATTTCAGGCTCTCTTCTGGTGTTAAGCCACCAGCCACCTACCCCCAGGTAAACTCTCATTGTTCTTGTAGTGGGTCTGTCT
>VYZX01009310.1:30740-44258 GCA_013401335.1 Brachypteracias leptosomus | reverse complement strand
CACATGTTCTGGGCTTGTGCACATGTTTGTCTGGGCTGTGCATACATGTGGCCTGTGCACGTGTGTGTCTGGGCTGCTTCCTTTTCTCTGAAGTTGTCTGTGAACTCTAGAAACACTGAGGATCGATCTGGGGTTTGTCCCCAGAGAGCTCTGGCTCTGCTGCTCCGGGCAGGACTGGCTGGTGCAGTAAGTGCAGGGGAGGCTCCAGGTCAGGGAAGCTCTGGATTCAGGCAGCTCCAGGTCTGGGATGTTCCTCATTCAGTTCTGGGATGCTCTGGATTCAGGCTGCTCTAGTTCTGGGATGTTCAGAGTTGAGGCTGCTCCAGGTCAGGGGTGCTCAGAATTCAGGCTGCTCTGGGTCTGGGATGCTCCTGATTCTGTTCTGGATTGAGGCTGCTCTGGGCCATCGGGGCCAGCGCCTGGGCACCTCCAAGGGGATGCAGCCGAGTGACCAGTGTCTCGCTGACAGCCACGTGCTTGGCTCACGCAGCCTCCAGGCACAGCTTGGCTTCAGCAGACAGCTCTGAGGAACTGGGCAGGAGGCCAGAAGTCAGCAGTCAAAGGTCCCTTGTTACTTACAAACACCCCAGCAAGGCTGCGCTGGCTCAGCTCTGGTTTTGCCAGGGCTCCCCATAGTGGGAGGGCACTGGTTTTTCTCTCTCCCACCAACACGAGCTGCACTGGAGCAGCCTCCAGGAGCAGGAGATCCTGGGGTGCTTCTGTCTCTGAATAGAGTGACTGGAAAATGCCTGTCCCCATGTCCAGGCCTTGAGTCAGTGCTCTGTGCCCCGGCCTGGGCTGGTTTCCATTGGTGAAGCACGAGCCTGAGCTGCTGTTTATTTATAACTGGGGGAGCGTGGCTGGGGGGGAGCCCCAAGAGCCCAGCCCTGGGACGGGGTGTCTGCCCCTCCTGGCACAAGGCTCGACCTGAACTGGCCATTCCCAAAGCGTGATGGAGAACCTGCTTCTTTCCTTCCCATCCCCCCCGGCAGCTGTGTGCCATCAGGGCCAGCACCTGAGCACCTCCAAAGAGGTCTGTTCTGATTGGGTTTGGCAGCAGCATCACTCCTCCAGCAAGGGCCGGAGAGTTGAGCTGCTGTCACTTCTGCCTGGGTCTGCCGGGGGTTGATGCCCCTCATCTGGGCCACATCAATCCCATTCACTGGTTGACAAGGGCGGATGGGTTTAAACTAAAAGAGGGAGGTTTAGAGTAGAGAGAAGGAAGAGATTTTTGACACTGCGGATGGTGAGAGCCTGTGCCAGGGTGCCCAGAGAGGTGGTGGCTGCCCCATCCCTGGAACCATTGCAGGTGAGGTTGGACAGGGCTCTGAGATGACCTTTAAAAGTCCCTTCCCACCCAAACCAGTCAGTGATTCTATGGTAAATGCCTGTTTCAGTGCCCTTGCCAGTGCCCGGGCGTTGCAGGTGGTGTAGAAACTGAAGCAGCTCCTGGCCCTGCGTGGCTTGATCTGCCTGGCATCTCCCCCAGGGTTAGGGCAGCCTGTGGGCAGCTTGCAGGCGTTAATTACTCCCTCTCACAAGGGTTAATTACTCCCTGTCGGTCTCTTGGCCATGCTCTGTTTTGCCTGAAACTCTCCTGGTCCCGTGGCGTGCTCCAGTGTGGTTGTAGGTGGATCCCAGCTGGGATCCAGCAGCAGCCTGGCTGTGAGCACTTGCAGAATGCCTGGGTGTGTGACCAGGGCTCCTGCACGATGCCGGGTCCCTCAGCCTGGCAGGTGAGGTAGAAGTGACCCAAACTGGTGCTCAAACACGTCCCTCCTCCTGTCCCCAAGGTGACATGTGAAGGCATCACCCGGTGCGGGGAGCAGCAGCAGCTGAGATGCATTCGAGCCACACCGATGACCCCAAGGAAGCCATACAGGTGAGTGAGACTCCCCAAACCCCCCCAGATAGCTCCAGTTACCCCCCAGTGCAACTCCAGTTACTGGTGGGGATGTGCTAGGACTTGTCAGGGATTGGGAGGGTTTATATGGATGAGGGTGGCTTCCAGCAAAGGATCTGTGATGGTTTGGCTGGTGGGGGGGTTAAAGCAAACAGGGTAGCCATGGGTTAAATTACACCAGACCCTACCTTGGGCTTTACCCATCATGACATGACCCAGGGGAAGGTGCTGAGCCCCAATACCTGGGTGAAGGAACATCACTGCTCTGTGTAGTTGGGGTTTCTCTACCCAGCTTTGGGAGTCTCAACACATTTAATGAGCCAGGTTCCAATGGAGCAGTTCAACCAGTGTTTAATTCATCCCACAGCAGAATTAATTCCTGCATGACAGATAAAATCCTTGTCACCCTCTAATCCTGTTAGTCCAGGCTGCTGCTCGCAGGCAGGTCGCTTGTGCTGGCAGATCTGTGGGGCAGGGAGAAGGTGCACGTTCCCCTGGCTCTTGTCCTTGAACTACAGCTGCTGGAAATCTTATTTAAATGCTGAAAATAATAAAAATCCCAGGTTGGAAATTTAAAATGGGTTTGTGCAGCCAGGCCAGGCTGGAGTGCAAACCTGCCCTGCCCCAGTCACAGGGGCTGGAGCTGCTTGGGGTTTGCCTTGGATGCTGCATAATGGATGCTGAAATGTGATGGGTTTGGTGAGGTCCTGGCTCAAGTCACAGCATTTGCCAAACACCTGCTGGGAAGAGCAACTTTCATCTGAAATGAGGCTGATTGAGACATCCGGGCTCAGCTGCAGGAGAATCAAAAATCCTCTCCAGCAGCGTGAAATTGTTAAATTCACTGAACTTGCTGTTTTTCCCCTGGTGTGAGGAAGGGGGAAGTGAAGCTGCTGGAAGGTAAATTTCCCGTGGTCCTGCTTCAGAGCCCAGCGAGTCTCTGTGAAAGCAGCAGACAAACCTCAGCAGGTTTTTTTGGGGTGTCCCACCCTTGGCAGCACCCGTGGGTTAATGGACACAGGGGAGCTGCTGAGGGCGAGATCGATGCCTTTGATTTCTGCTGGCAGGACTGGCTGGTGTGTCACATGCTGCTGGGGCTGATCTGCACGAGTTCAGCAGAGTCACAGCCCCTGTTACGAGTCACCTCCTCCGAGTTGCTCATTTCTCACCCATGCTCATTTCATCCCTCCCTTTCCCCCAAGCAGGAGCCTGGAAAGAGCCGATTTCTCTTTCTTCTCATCCTCTTAAGCAATTTGTTGTCTGCAGGGGAAGCACCACGTGCTCTAGAGGCAGTCCCAGCAACATGGTGGGCTCTGAAACACTGGCTAAAATGGCATAAATTACTGATTTAAAAGGAAAAAAAAAAGCCAGCTGAACTGTGATGCCAAGAGCATGAGTCCCCAGCTTGACCAGTTCACCTCTGGTGCTTCCCAACAGCCCCGTGAAGCGTGAGGATGAAGCAGGACCCACGTGGCGCTTCGCTCAGCACGAGCTTTGCTGCTTTTGAGCCCTTTTATATGAAACTTTTCCTACTACTTAGCTTTTTTCTAATCCAAACGTGTACCTGATGTGTTGCAGCTGATCAAGAGGCAGCTGGTGAAGGCCATCAAGGCCCTGCAGAAGCAGTACGTGAGCTCAGGTGCTGTTGTGACCAGCGAGGATGGGAACGCGAACGCTCTCTGCAGCGCCCTGGAGGCCGTCTTTGTGCACGGGCTGAGGGCCAAGCACGTCAGGGCTGAGGCTGGGGGCAGAGGGAAGAAAGCAGGAGGCCGGGGACCACTGCCCCAGCCAGTCTTTTGGGGTCTGCTGAAGAGCATCACCCACCGGTGAGTGCCTGTCCCTGCCAGGGGGTGTTTGCAGGCTCAGGTTTGTCTCCTCTCTTTGGTGCAAAAGCCACAAGATTCAGGGAATGGTGAGCAGCAGGATGGCTTGACAGAAAAAGATGTCTCTGCCCCATGCTGTGTGCTCGGTGACTTCAGTCAGGGGGGTGAGATGCTCTCATGGGGTGTCTTGGGGGGCTGGGGCTGCCCAGCAGCACTGGGAGATGCAGATAGGAGAGCAAAGCCGCTGGGGTGCACAGAGAGTGTGGGCAGCAGGTCAAGGGAGGTTCTCCTGCCCCTCTGCTCTGCCCCAGCGAGGCTGCCTCTGGGGTACTGGGTCCAGTGTTGGCCTCCCCAGTTCAAGAGAGACAAGGAGCTACTGGAGAGAGTCCAGGGCAGGCTTTGAAGATGCTGAGGGGCCTGGAAAGGGGCATCTCTGTGCCCAGGAAAGGCTGAGAGCCCTGGGGCTGCTGAGCTGCAGAAGAGAAGCCTCAGAGGGGATCTGATCAATGCTGATCAAGAGCTAAAGGGTGGGGGCAAGAGGCTGGGGCCAGACTCTTGTCAGTGGTGCCCAGGGACAGGACAAGGGGCACCGGGCACCAACTGGAACCCAGGAGGTTCCATGTGAGCAGGAGGAGAAAGTTGTTTGGGGTGAGGGTGTTGGAGCCTGGCCCAGGCTGCCCAGAGAGGCTGTGGAGTCTCCTTGTGTGGAGAGATTCCAAAGGGGCCTGGACACAATGCTGGGCCCCCAGCTCTGGGTGAGCTGCTGGAGCAGGGGGGTTGGACCAGCTGATCTCCAGAGGTCCCTTCCAACCCCACCCTGCTGGGATTCTGGGATTCCACGATGCCATGAGCTGATGTCTTCCCAAACAGCTGAGGAAGGAAACGCTGCTGCCAGCTTAGGGCACACCCTCTTCTTGTTTATGTTTTGGGTGCCAGGCTCTATGTGGGGTCCCTGGTGAGACCCTGGGGACTGCACTGGTGGGTTAAGGAATGCACAGTGCAGGGCTCTGGTCTCTCTTCTGCCCTGGATCTTCTAGGGGTGGTTGGCCTCTATCTCCTCATGTCCCAGGCAGCCCTTGAGGAGGTCTCGCCCTGGTAGCGATCGTTATTTGCTGGGGTTTTTTGGAGCCACTCCCTGCACAGAGTCCTCCCACAATAAATAACAGCCCACACACAACTAGTTTTGAAATCCTCTTCTAACACCATCACCAACTCTTAAATTATGAAAGAGCAGATGAAAATAACTCTTTCACATGCTACAGGGGATATTTTTGTGCCCTTTGAAGGTTTTTATCTTCTTTCTTGAGAGACAGATGAAAAAAATACCTTGCAAAAACCTTTGCTCTGGTTTTCATAGCATCTGCAGCACCAACAGGAGCTGGGAGCAGGAGGATTAGGGAGCCTGGTGTCGCTGTTGGAGTTTAGTGGGGGACAGTGGAAGTCATGAGGCTGAGATTGCTTGAGAAGCTCGACCTGACCCAGGATTTTTTGGGCTGCCACACCAGTTTTCACTGTGTTTTGGCTGATTGTAAATTTGAAGCTGGGATTTAGACCTGTGCTTGTCACCAAGGAGTATCCAGGCAGAGCAACGTGAAGGGACAGTGGGAATTTCCCTCTCTGCACCCTTGATCCAGGGTGAGTGATATGTGGGAGATGCCTCCAGCCAGAGAGAGGAGGAGCACCCAGAGGCACCCCAGGGATGCTTCAGGTCATTACCATTATACTGGGCTTTGGGGCATTCAGAAGCTATTTTTTCTCCACGGAAAACCATGTTTTCCATGAGGGAAGGAGAATTTTTCCCAGGGAGGTGGTAGAGGCCCCATCCCTGGAGTCCTTCAAGGTCAGGCTTGCTGGGGCTCTGAGCAGCCTGCCCTAGGTAGAGATGTCCCTGCTTGTGTAGAGAGGTTGGACCAGATGACCTCTGGAGGTCCCTTCCAGCCTCAAACATTCTATGATTCTATGATTATGATTTCTACAGCCGTTTTTTGTCCTAATTCCTAAACCCCCCCCTAGCAGAGCAGGTTGGGCAGTTCCCAGTGGAGGATCTTCCCCTCCTGCACCCCGTGATGGTCCAAACCTGGAGCCGCTCACACCCTTTTCTCTCCCTCTACCCAGCAATATTGTCTCGGAGCTGGAACAGCTCATCTTCATCAACACGGACGTGGGGCGCTGCCGGGCCTGGCTGCGGCTGGCTCTGAACGACGGCCTCGTGGAGTGTTACCTGAAGCTGCTGCTGCGGGAGAGGCCCCGGCTGCCCGAGTACTACCAGGCGACCGCGCTGCTCCTGGACGCTGAGGAGTGTGAGTTCCTCCTGAGCTACTTGCAGGGTTTATCATCCTTAACCTTCGAGCTCTCCTACAAATCGGCCGTTCTGAACGAGTGGACCATCACCCCCCTGTCCCTGTCGGGGCTGTGTCCTGTCTCGGAGCTGCTGGAGCCCCTCAGCTCCCCAGCGTCCGAACCCCGCCGGAAAGCGTCGCTGGGATCCATCTCCCAGTCGTCAGGGTCAGATGAGATCGAGATCCCGGCCCCGGTGCTGCCCATCAGCAAAGCCAACAGCAAGACCAAGCTGACGTCGTCCTCGCTGAGCCTCAACACCACCAGCTCCTCCCAGCTCTCCTCCAGCCTGGGCTCCGACGGGCTCCTCCCGGCCCCCTGCGCCCGCAGCCCTGAGCGGGGCGAGGAGCCGCTTTCCTGCGACTCCGACCTGGGCACGGCCACCGCCGAGGACCTCGACAGGTCTCTCCAAGAGTGAGTTGGTTTTTTTCCCACATCTCCTCCTCAAAAGGGATTTTGAACCCCCTTCTGGGCTCTCATTTATTTCTTCTGCTCTGTTTTTCTTTAATAAGTTATTTTTTGCCACCTGGAAAGAGGATGAATGGTTAAAAGAAACACTCAGCATGGCTTGCTGGGACCCTGCTGGCACAAATGAGCCCCTGGCCACCAGAGTGTGTGTCTGTCCTCTTTACTGGGGCTGAAACATCAGAAAAATGCTGCTCCCCGGGTTCAGGAATGTCCCATCTCCCTGGCATACACTGGGGGATGCTCCAGGGCTTTCTGCAGGGGGACAGAAATGAGTCTGGTCGCAGGAAAGGGTTATAATTTGTAGCTTCGGCAGATAATTTAGGGGAGGGAGGTTGTTAGTTTGTCACCCTCGTGATTTATTCCTGACAAACACTCAGCACAAAGATTTCCAGTGGGTTATATAAGCTCTGAGTAACCAGTAAATATTTTCCTTGCCACCTTTAAAACCTGGTTCTGAAGGAGCTTGGCCTGGGGGTGCTGGGTGACGAAGGACCCTCATCCCAGGAAGGGTCTTCAGGAGGGTTTGGAGCTGCCATCAGTTCATCCCATCAATAACAGCAGCAGTTCCTGCTTCGAGGATTTTGCATCTTACACTGATCGTGGAGGAACCTGCCTTGATTGGATTGAACTCGTGGTGGAAGGACATCATTTAGAGTTTCCACCTTGGGCTGGTTTAATTGGAGTGAGCTGGTGGCGAAGCGGGGCCATGGGAGCAACCTCTTGGCCCAGCTCCACTGATAATTGCTCGTTAGTGCTCAGGAGAACATTTGAAACTTGGCACAGGCTCCATGGCTGGGGACGTGTCCAGGAGCCCTATGTGGGGAACACCCAACACTCCCCCTCCCTTAGGAGATGTCCATCAGAAGCAAATTAAACCCCGTTACCATCCCTTGTTAGGAGATGCCCCCTGTGCAGCAGGGTCCTTGCCCACAGAGGGGTTCACTCCTGCTCCCTGGGCACAAATCACACGTTTTGCTGTTGGTGTGATCAGTGACATGGGGGTTTTTTTCCAGTCATACAGAGCTGCCAGCCTGCTGGAGACCAGCAGTGATGTTGGGCCCTTTTTTGGGGTGTTTATGGTTTGTAATAACCAGGGTTTATGGGTTCTGGTTAATGTAGATATGTCCATTAGTGACCTGGATGAGGGTCAGAGTGGACCCTCAGCCAGTGTGCTGATGGTAGAGGTGGTGGCTGACACTCGAGAGCTGATGATCTCCAGAGGTCCCTTCCAACCCCCACCATGCTGGGATTTTGGGGTTAGCTGAGGAAGGGCCAGGGAGTGATGGGAGCAGGAGAAGCAGCTCCCACTGAGGTGTGGTCTCCCCCCCACATCACCAGCCCATGCCCAGTGGTGCCAATGAAAAGAGCAGGGATCAGCTGGTGGAACAGGGAAGGGGGATGATCTCCAGAGGTCTCTCCCAACCCCCACCGTGCTGGGATTCTGTGGTTCAAGCTGGTCCCTTTTCTGTTTCAAGGGTGCTGTCTGAGTTCAACAAAGCCAAGCCAAGCCTGGAAGCCCCAGACCAGCGACTGGTCCCCAGTGTGCTGGGCTGCTCCCCACAACCACCTGCCTGCCCCCTGGTTGTATCGCCCATCACCCCATCCCTTGAAGCTCACCAGGAGCCTCCTCCTGACTCCAGAAGCCCCAGCTCTGCTCAGCCAGGCACGGTGGTGCCCACCAGTGATGGGGTTGGAGGTGCAGCACCAGGAGCTGGCAGCACAGCTGGCACCTCAGCCACACGACGTGGTTCAAGCAGAGGAGAGACGGGCAGAGGCAGCACAGTCAGCAGCAGTGAGGCCAACCAGACGCTCCACAGCCCAACACCTGGATGCCTCCTTTCTCCACTGCTGGGTTGTCCGGTAGGTGTCACAGGTCACTTGCTCCATCTCCTTGGTGTTGTGTTTCCTGACCAGCAGATCTAAGGGAAAAGGAAAATAAAACTGGTGGCAGGCTCTGAGTAGGCACTAGTTTCTCCAAACTCTGATCTTCATCCTGCTTCCTCTCTCCTGACAGCACGTTGGGTCTAAGTGATGCTCTCTACTCTGTGAGCATCTCCCTGGACCCCGTGGAGCTGAGTTATCAATGCTGATCAATAGCTGAAGGGCAGAGGTCAAGAGGCTGGGGCCAGACTCTTTGTCAGCGGTGCCCAGCGACAGGACAAGGGGCAACGGGCACCAACTGGAACCCAGGAGGTTCCATGTGAGCAGGAGAAAGTTGTTTGGGGTGAGGGTGTTGGAGGCTGGCCCAGGCTGCCCAGAGAGGTTGTGGAGTCTCCTTGTCTGGAGAGATTCTAAAGGGGCCTGGACACGATGCTGGGCCCCCTGCTCTGGGGGAGCGGCTGGAGCAGGGGGGCTGGACCAGATGATCCCCAGAGGTCTCATGCTGGGATTCTGGGGTTCTGTGTCCGTGCAGCTCTCCTGGCCAGAATTGAGTCCAAGTCAATACTCCCTGGTCGAAGAGTCACCCAAGCTTTTGAAGCCCTGCCAAGAGCGGCTGTGACAGGAGGGTTTGGGTTTGACGTGATCTGGAGAGTGAAGAAGCTCTTGCACAAATCTGGTGCAGGCTGAGCGTGAGCTGGTGAAACAGCCTGAGAGCCAAGGTTCTCATGGGCAGCTTTCCTTCATTGATGGTCCACGTAAGAGGAGGGGAAGGGTTGACAAGGCAGGAAACAAATGAGTTTTGCAGTGGGAACACATCTGCTCCGGAGCAGGCTGGCACTCCCGGGGCCTCGGCGAGCTCCGGCAGGGCGGATTTCCCCTCCTGCCACCAAGGAACTCATCCACTTGCCTTTGCTGTTAGGAAACCCTTTGAACAGCCGTCCTTGAATCTGTTACTGACTTTTCCATCCTGGTTCCCATTGTTTCCATCCTGGATCCCATTGTTTCCATCCTGGTTCCCATCATTCCCATCCTGGTGAGGTTAGGATAATACTTCATACCCCCCAAACTGTTTCTCTTTCTGGTCTCTGCTCCTTCCACCTCCCTCCCAGTTATCCCATTTCCGCTGCTTCCTCGTGGCATGGGGCCAGTTTGACCTAATCTATGTATAACATACGGTGTCAACAGGAAATTCCCCCCCCCGTTTCTGCATGACTCACGGAGCAACCTGCGTTCCTGAGTGAGCTGGGAGTGAGCCCAGCCTGCCAGGACCTTGGGAGCTGCAGCACAAGCCACCCGTGATCCTCACCACACGGTGGTGACAGCTCTTCTGCTGATGTTTAGCTTCTTACTCAGAAGAAAGGACTCTTGGAAAGCAGTTGAGAGGTTGTTCCTGGTGGATGCAGCCCTGGCAGGGATGCTCTGGGTCTAGGGAGGTTGCTCCCTAGCACTGAGCTGGGTCGTGTTTCACTCCTGGTGTTTGTTCAGAGACCTTGTCCCAGAACCTCAAGCCAGAAAAAATCTTGGAGAAGTTAACAGACATGTTTTCTTCCAGCTTAATGGACTTTCTTCTGCTCCTGACATACAGAGACAAAGGTTTCCTCTGCCTTCCCTGCCTGTACTGATCAGGTGTTGGCAGCATCTGCAGTAAGCCCTAGGTCTCTATTGCATCCTAGACACCTTCTCTGGATCTCTCCCCATCTCTGTCCTCCTGGAACAAGGACAGTACCTCTGCTCCGGGTGAGCTCGTGCCCTTCCATGGCAGGGCTTGTTTTTCACCCTCTGCCAGAAATACTTCATGGACCAAATATCTTATAGAATGATAGAACCATAGAATGGTTTGGGTGAGAAGGGACCTTTAAAGGTCATCTCGTGCAGGGACATCTGCAACTAGAGCAGGTTGCTCAGAGCCCTGATCAACCTCACCTGCAATGGTTCCAGGGGTGGGGCAGCCACCACCTCTCTGGGCACCCTGGCACAGGCTCTCACCACCCTCCGCAGCAACAATTTCCTATTTCTGTCTATTCTCAATCTCCCTCTTTTAGTTTCAAACCATCCCCCCTTGTCCTGTCCCAACAGGCCCTGCTCAAAAGTCTGTCCCCATTTTCTGACAGGCCCTCGCTGTGTGTGGTTGCTGCAGGGAATGTGCTCTCCTGCAGAGCCCCTTGATTTGAGGGGTAGAGAACTGACCAGTTTGGGACTTTATAACCCCATCAGTTTAGAATCTAAATATTTCCCAGCTGCTGACACAACCCATGGAGCACTCCCTGATGGGAGGGAGCTGGGGAGCCCTCCACGTGGGAATGACCCATTACGGTCACTAGGATTCAAGCAGCCCCCATGGAGGGGTCACTGTGGGCGTGTGTTTGTGGGGCACGGGATGTCCAATAAATTTTATAACTAATATTTTTATTCTTTTAACAGAAAAGGAAGAGCTGGATCTCAGAAGATGATTTCTACAGACCTTCTCTGGGTGAAAGCAGTGAAAGCACAGCTGAGACCAATGGCTTTGGGCCAGAGGGAGCTGGTGAGGACCTGGCCCCGGGGCTCATCAGTGCCCTTGACCTGGAGAGGCTGTCGGTGCCAAACTCAGAGAGTGGGAAGCCCAAAGTATCACCCGAGCGGGAGCAGAAGGGGTTCAGCGTGGTGCACCGCAGGCAGATGGGTACGTGCCACCCTCCCCTCTCCTGCCATGGGCCCAGTCTGCACCGGGCAGTGCTGGGGGGGGTTGGGCTGTTGGGAAGCAGCAGTTTGCTGAGCTGGTGGCAGCACTAACAGCAGCTGAAGGCAGCAGAGCAGCTTCCCCTGGTGTGGCTGAGCCCTCCATGGCTCCGGTCTGCAGCGTTTCGGGAGGAGAGGAGGTAAACTGGGTGACATCCCACTCATCCTCAGCCTCAAAACGCAAATGCGGGGGGGTGATGGGTGGATCTTCATCTCAGATGATGGAGACCAAGGTCCTGTAAACTCCTGCCCCATCCCCTGCCCACCAAGCTCAGCTCTCAGAGCTGGGATGTCTCTGGTAGCTCTGGTGGCTTTTCTCCCTCTGCTTCTTTCCCCTTTTTTCGGCCAAACTGAGACACCTGCTTGTGCCCCAGGTCTGTCCAACCCTTTCCGAGGGCTGCTGAAGCTGGGCAGCCTGGAGCGGAGAGGGGCCATGGGGATATGGAAGGAGTTCTGCTGCGAGCTGTCGCCGCTGGAGCTGCGGCTCTGCCTGGAGCACGAGGAGCGCATCTGCGTGGAGAGCTACTCCCTGCTGCGCTGCGAGGCCCTGGCCCTCACCCACCCCGACGGGCGCTTCGAGCTGGTTTTCCTGGGGAAAAAGCTCTACCTGAGAGCTCCTTCCCGAGACGAGGCCGAGGACTGGCTGGACAGGATCCGGGAGGCGCTGCACAAGTGCCGGCCGCAGCTGGAGGAGGAGGAGTGGGAGACGCTGGAGTACCCCGAGGAGGGTGGGGAAGGACAGCCCAGCCAGGGCGACTCCGCTGCTCTCCTCCAGTACAGCGACGTGCCTGGGAACAGCTTTGACTGGACTCCAGCCCATGAACCGGAGCTGGATGCAATAAAAGAGGCTGTTCTGTACGTGGAGATGGACAAAACCTGGGTCCCTTTTATTTTTTCCCTGTCTCTCGAAACTTTGAAGTGCTTTAAAGTCAGGAACAACGACAAGGTTTTAAGCAACAGCTATGGCATCGAGACCATCCAGGACATCCTTCCAGACACAAGCCTTGGGGGACCTGCGTTCTTCAAGGTGATCACCTCCAAGGCTGTCCTGAAGCTGCAGGCTGAGAATGCTGAAGAAGCAGCTTCGTGGAGGGAGCTGGTCCGAGAGGTGCTGATGTCCTACCTGGAGAGCGCGGAGGAGGCACTGACGTTGGCTGGCAGCCTGGATGGGCACTCCCAGGTCATGCTGAAGAACATTGTGAAGGAAAATGGCTTCTTGTTGCAGTACCTGGTGGCCATCCCCATGGAGAAAGGCCTGGATGCTCAGAGCTTCATCTGTGCAGGTGTGTGTTGGCTTGGCCAAAAACCCAGCTCTGTCTTGGAGGATGATCATAAAATCATTGAATGGTTTGGGTTGGGAGGGACTTTTAAAGGTCATCTAGTCCAACCCCTCTGCAGGGAACAGGGACAAGAGCAACTAGAGCAGGTTGCTCAGAGCGTGGGACAACCTCCCCTGCAATGGTTCCAGGGATGGGGCAGCCACCACCTCTCTGGGCACCCTGGCACAGGCTCTCACCACCCTCAGCAGCAACAATTTCCTATTTCTGTCTATTCTTAATCTCCCTCTTTCAGTTTAAACCCATCCCCCCTTGTCCTGTCCCAACAGGCCCTGCTCAAAAGTCTGTCCCCATCTTTGTGACGGGTCCCTTGAAGCACTGAAAGGCCCCCAGAAGGTCTCCCCGGAGCCTTCTCTTCTGCAGGCTGAAGAAGCCCAACTCTCCCAGCCTGGCCTCCCAGCAGAGGCTTCCAGCCCTCCCACCATTGCTGGGGCCTCCTCCGGTCCCGCTCCCCCAGCTCCACGTCTCTGCTGTGCTGAGGACTCCAGAGCTGCCCCAGCACTCAGGGGGGTCTCCCCAGGTTGGAGCAGAGGGGCAGGATCCCCTCCCTGCCCTGCTGCCCACGCTGCTGGGGAGCAGCCCAGGAGGACATTGGCTGCTGGGCTCTGAGCACATGTTGCTGGATCATGTCCAGCTTTTCATGGTCAAGTTCATCCATGTTAATGAGGTGACATGAAGTTAGAGGTGCCCTGGGTCCTGACAGCCCCATCCAGACCCCAGGTAGCACCAAATCCCTCAATGGGGCTTCACATCCCCAATCAGTGGCACCTTCAGTGCTCTGAATCCCCATCCCACCCCAGCACAGGTCCAACTGGGCTGCTACTGGGCTCCTCTTTAAGATGCTTAGGGTGTAGACAGTGGAGATCTTGGCTTGAAGGCAACTTTAGATAGACCAAGAGGCCCAGGACTCTTCCTGGGCATTCTGTGGCCCCATCCTGTGAGGAAGGCACAGTCAGAAGTACATTCTGTTTTTCTGATGACACAGGACAGGAGCTGCTTCGTGTGACCAGCTGGGTTGGCCAAACCCTGCCCTCCCCTCCCCTCCCCTCCC
>VYZX01009310.1:16830-30677 GCA_013401335.1 Brachypteracias leptosomus | reverse complement strand
CTTGGCACCTTCACAGGAGGTGTCACTTGCTCTGTACCTTGGCAAGTTAATTAAATTCTCTCCTGCTTTACTTGGATTTCTGGTGCCCTCCAGCAAGTTGGGTTTTGTCTTTCCATCTCTTTCCTTTTGTTTTTTTTTATATACGTATTTTCCATTCTATTCTACCTTCTCCTCCAGGCTCTGTCCTGCATCTTCCACCGACCAGCGGATGGAAGCACCAAGCCAAAAAGACAAATTCCCATTTTTTGGGTGTAGGTTTTCCTGGGAGGCTGCAGCCCAGCTGTCACCTCCTGCCCAGCCTCACACCTGAGCCCCTGCCTCACATGTCAGGACCTGATGAGCCATAAAAGCTTTTTTTATTATTAATTCAGAGCACAACCCCTGATCCCCATGAGTATCTGGGGGAGATGTTCTCCAGCTACCCCAAAGTGTGAAGGATGGGGTGGCAGAGCCGAGCTGGGTCCCTCCTGGGTTACTCACCACTATAATAAAGGGGTTTTTGGTTTAATCCATCCCAATCTCATCCCTTGTGGACAAGGATCCCTCATAGACCTGGTTTTGGTACCCTGGGGTGACAGTGGGAAAGAAAAGTGCTGAGTGAAGGCAAAACAGGGCAAAGCTACTGGTGGAGGTGGTGGGGCAGGCAGGTGGGATTTAGGTTCTTCCTTAAACCCTTGGGATGTTTCCAGAATTCACTTTTCCTAAGAAAAAAACCCAAACACTTGAACAATTTGATGGATAGAAGTGGGTTCGGGGATAGTTATGACTCCTTTGGGTCATCATATTCTTAAATCACAGCTCCTCCCCTGCAGGGAAGGGCTGGGGACCTCTCACCAAGTCCTTTAGCTGATCTTCAACCATTCAAAAACTTTCTTGTTCCATTCTCCCTTCCCAAAAGTTTCTCCCCCCACCCTGGCAGTGATGGGAATGGGCTCTTGGGGCAGCGCAGGTCATAGAATCATAGACTGGTTTGGGTTGGAAGGGACCTCAAAGATCATCTCGTTCCAACCCCCCTGCCATGGCAGGGACACCTCCCACCAGACCAGGTTGCTCAAGGCCCCATCCAGCCTGGCCTTGAACACCTCCAGGGATGGAGCCTCCACAACCCCCCTGGGCAACCTGGGCCAGGGTCTCACCGCCCTCAGAGTGAAGAACTTCTCCCTTACGCCTAATCTAAGTCTCCCCTATTGAACTCATCACCCCTCATCCCATCACTACAAGCCCTCATGAAAAGTCCCTCCCCAGCTTTCTTGTAGCTCCCAAGGGCTTCCTGGTGAGGGTCCCCTCTCATCACCCTGTCCCTGCTCCCTCAGGCTGCTCCCGGCAGATCGGCTTCTCCTTCACCAGACCCAAGCTCTGCTCCTTCTCCGGCCTCTACTATTGTGACAGCTGCCACCGGGACGACGAGACCGTGATCCCCTCGCGCCTCATCCACAACTGGGACCTGGCAAAACGAGGGGTGAGTCCAGGCTGGGTCACTGCAGGGAGCAGGGACATGCTCCTGCATCTGCCTGAGCTTCCTGAAGGTCCATCTGAACGTTTCCACCAGCAGCAGAGGTGGGGATGTCCACCCTAGACCTCCCTCCGAGCCTCCTGGGCTGCTCCATAGAATCAGAGAATCATAGAATGGTTTAGGTTGGAAGGGACCTTCTGAGATCATCTAGTTCCAACCCCCCCACCACAGCAGGGACCTCCCACTAGACCAGTCTGCCCAGGACCTCATCCAACCTGGCCTTGAACACCTCCAGGGATGGAGCAGCCACAACTTCCCTGGGCAGAGGTGGAGATGTCCACCCTGCTCCAGCAGCAGAGGTGGAGATGTCCACCCTAGACCTCCCCCTGAGCTTCCTGGGCAGCCCCTCACTGCATGCCCCCCTCCTGCCTCTCTCTGCCCCAGGTTTGCCGGCAGGCTTTGAAGTTCCTCACTCAGATCCGTAACCAGCCGCTGATCGACCTGAAGCTGGTCAACGAGAGCCTCTACGACCACGTGGAGACCATGAGACGGATCCACCAGAGCAGGGAACAGCTGAAGCTGCTGGGAGATTATCTCATCATGTGCCGCAGTGGGGCCCTGAAGGAGCTGAGCAAGAGGTGAGGTCCCTTTCTGGGTGACCTTCCCCCTATGTCCCGTTCTTTGCACCTCAGTGGTCTCCTGGTCCTCCTCATCCTCACTGTTGGGGTGGGGAGTGATGGTGCCAAGGCATGGGCTGGGTTTTAGCTCCACGTCATCTCTAAGGAGTTACCCATCTGTTGGCTGGGTCAACACATTGAGATGTGACTCAGGAAACACCTTCCTGGCTGAGGAGCTTCTGGCTGGGCAGGAAACACCTGAGAAAACAGAGGAGAGATTTATTTTCTTTTTCCCCGCTTTGAAATGCTCTCACACGATTCCCAGCAGCAGGATTTGGGATCTGTGCACGATGCAAAAATCAGCTCTATGGTGCTTTTCTTCAAGAGTCTGCATCATCCAGGCTCTGCCTTGTCCCAGAGCTGCTGGAGATGTGGTGGAAACCATCTCCCACCTCCCTCTCTGTGCTTCTTTGCAGGCTTGATCACAGGCACTACCTCTTGGAGTGTCCCCACAAATACAGCGTCGCTGACCTGAGGCAGGTGAGAGCTTTGTGTGGTCGTTCTGCTGGTGAAACCCTCCTGGTGGTGCTTCTTCAGCAGGAGGTTTCAAACAGCTTCGTTTTCCTTTCACCTCACTCTGGCCCATCACATGCACTCTGCAAGCTTGACAGAGCAGTTTAACACCAAAAAACACCAAATAAATGGTTAATGGTTGGAGTCAATGGTCTTAAAGGTCTTTACCAACCTAAGAGATTCTATGATTTTAATTTGCCAAGATAATCAAGACAAGTCTGGATCCTCCAAGAACTCAGAGATCATAGAATCATGGATAGTTTGGGTTGGAAGTGATCTCAAAGATCATCTAGTTCCAACCCCCTGCCATGGCAGAGACACCTCCCACTAGACCAGGTTGCTCAAAGCTCCATCCAACCTGGCCTTGAACACATCCAGTGTTGGGGCATCTACAACCTCTCTGGGCAACCTGGGCCAGTGTCTCACCACCCTCAATCACACCAGATAAATTGTTCCACCTCTAAGCCAGCTGGTAGCACATCTTCCTACAAACTGATATCAATTGCAAATAATGTTGGAGGTGATGGGGAGTTGGGTTTTCCTTGATTCCAAAGCCAGGAGCCCTGTCCCAGCAGGTGGTGGGTGCTGATGTCAGCTCTCTGAGGTCCTGCTGTGACCCAGGAGTGTGTATTTTGGGTTGGTTTTGGAGGACAGCCTTGTCTTCACATGGCAGCTCAAAGAATTTTGGGTGGTACATGGGATTTTGCACAGCGAAACCCAACGGGAGGTGGGCTCCATGCCTGCCTGACCTGTCTTTGCCCCGCAGATAGCTGATGGTGTCTTTGAGACCTTCCTGCAGTCTCTGATCCAGTTTGCTTCCCACCACGTCTACAACTGTGACCTGTGCACCCAGCGTGGCTTCATCTGCCAGATCTGCAACAGCAGTGACATCATTTTCCCCTTTGAGTTTAACACTACCACCAGGTGAGTGACATCTCCACCATGTCCTGCTGCTGCAAGGCCACCCAAGCTTATGGCCGGGCTTCTCCCAGGAGCCTGGGACCATCCCCTGGGTCCCTCTTCCATAGGCACATAGCCCCAGGGTGGCCTGGAAATAGCTCTGGGCTGGTTGTGCATCGTCGTGGTGCCCACATCCTTGTGGTGCCTCTGTCTCCATGGTGCCCACATCCTTGTGGTGCCCCTGTCCTCGTGGTGCTCACATTCTCATGGTGCCTCCGTCTCCATGGCGTCCACATCCTCATGGTGCCCCTGTCCTTGTAACACACACATCCTCGTGGCACCCACATCCTCGTGGTACCCATCAACCCCAAGATGATCCAAACCAAAACCAGGGCTGCTTGGGGCAGGAGAGGACCATCCTCACAGAGCCAGGATGTCACCAAGCGAGGTGTCTTTGCACAGCCACCCAACACCCTGGTGTCAGCCTGTAAAAACTACGCTGGATGATGGGTCTCAGGGCAGCAGGGGAGGTGGGAGGAAGAGGAGGAGGAGGATGAAGGTGCAATGTGCCCCTACCTCAATCACCATGGCAGCACATGTCCTGTTCAAATTCAGTCCAACCCATACCTTGGTGGAGATGTGGTGCTGAGGGACATGGGTTAGTGGTGCCCTGGCAGTGCTGGGGGAACAGTTGGACTCCGTGATCTGAAAGGTCTTTTCCAACCAGAACAATTCTATGACTATAAATGGTGGGCAGCTTGTGGGATGTGCTGGAGAGAGACTGGGCACATTCCCAACAGGACAGGAGGGACACTGGCTTCCATCTGGGCTTGTCTCCTGCCTGCAGAGCTCTCCTGCAGTGGGGTCAACTGGTGCATGGGCTTCAGCAGCTGAGGAGATGCTGGACTCGGGTGGGTGTTAGAAGAGGGGTGTCCATCCCCACCATCAAGGTTTTCTGGAGAAATTGATATCAGACCCCTCCAGCCCAGGTCCATCACAGGTGGAGAGAGATCCACAGCTCCACGGTTATTTGGGAACATAACCCTGCAGAGAAGTTCAACAGGCTGAGTGACCATCTCGCAGTGCCTGGTGGTCCCTAAAAGTGATCAGACACTGCCAGAAGCTGCAACGGGACCAGGATCCTGGGTCCCACCATACACTGGGTGGTTGCTGATGTTTCCCAGGCAGCTGGATGGGGTTCCTCACTCCCCCTCCTTGCTGCAGGGGCAGCATCGGGCTGGTGATCGAGGACAACACGCCCAGGAGACACATTTTCCCTCGAAAAGGGGCGTGTGGCCCTGGAAAGCGCAAGCACGTGGTGCTGAGCTCCGCTGACAGCCGCCCGGAGGTCCCGTGTCCTCCAAAGCCGGGCTCTGGAGTTTGTTGACCTCTTTTATTCTTTCTCCCGGCGAGGGAGGTCGTGCAGCAGGAAAGCAGCTCCCCTGAGTTCCTCCCCGAGCCCAGCCCAGCTTCCTGCCCCCCTGCCCGGGCAGCCTCCAGGATGCGGCTGAAACGCCTCCCAACAGGAACCCGTCCGGGAGCTCTGGCAGGTGGAGGATGGAGCTGCTGCTTTTCATCTGACAGACACTGGAACAGGCTGCCCAGGGGGGTTGTGGAGTCTCCTTCTCTGGAGACATTCAGACCTCCCTGGACATGCTCCTGTGTGACCTGCTCTGGGTGATCCTGCTCCAGCAGGGGGGTTGCACTAGATGATCTTTCGAGGTCCCTTCCAACCTCTGTGATTCTGTGATCTGCTGGATAAAAGCCAACCCCTGGCCTTGCAAATCCTCCTGTGCTTGGGAGGAGCCACTGGGAAAATGCACAGAGCCAGG
Organism: Brachypteracias leptosomus; assembly: GCA_013401335.1. Taxonomy (NCBI): domain Eukaryota; kingdom Metazoa; phylum Chordata; class Aves; order Coraciiformes; family Brachypteraciidae; genus Brachypteracias; species Brachypteracias leptosomus. The sequence goes on along the minus strand of VYZX01009310.1, from coordinate 25,302 downwards.
CAGCATCCCCCATCCCTGTACCAGCAATTTCTGTTCCTGAGTAGCTCGGGGTTTGCAGCTGCCTGTCAGGAGCGGGATTTAGAATCATAGAATTGTTCTGGCTGGAAAAGACATTCAAGATCATCGAGTCCAACCATTCCCCCAGCACTGCCAGGGCACCACTAACCCCTGGCCCTCAGCACCACATCTCCACACCTTGCAAACCCCTCCAGGGATGGGAACTCCACCACTGCCCTGGGCGAGCCCTTCACAGCCCTTGCCAGCAAGAAATTCTTCCTCGTGTCCAACCTAAACCTCCCCTGGAGCAACTTTGAGGCTGTTTCCTCTTGTCCTGTCGCTTGTTCCTTGGGAGAAAAGCCAAACCCCCACCTGGCTCCAGCCTGGAGTGTTCACGGGCTTGTTGTGACCCAAGGGCAGGACCCAGCCCTTGGCCTGGTTGAACCTCATCCCGTTGGCCTTGGCCCCTTGATCCAGCCTGGCCCGGTCCCTCTGCAGAGCCTCCCACCCTCATTTCACCCTGGCTGTGATATGTCACAGTCCCTTGCCTGGGGCATTTCTCCACTAGTTCTTTAGGACATCACATACTCAGTGATGTTCACACATGGCTTGTGCACCAGGAATTTGCACTCGGGGCATTTCAGCCCCCACCCCTTGCCCCGCTGGCATGTGCCCAGGCTGCATTTTGCTGCTGCTGGGGGTGGGATCGTGGCTGGGCTGCAGCGAGCTCAGTGCAGCCTTTTCCCCCAGTGAGTGGGGATCAGTGATGGCCCCACGCAGAGCTGGGTGTCTCCTCACTGCCACCCCACACAGGGTGTCATTTGGAGCTGTTTACATTCCTGCTGCGGCACCGAGCCAGAGCCGGGAGGTCCCAGCCTGGGGACACCTCCCTGGGGCCAGACAGCTCAATGGCAGTGACATCTTTGGCTGCCCGTCCCCTTCCCTGTGGCCCCGATGTCCCCCCACGCAGGTCCCGTGGGCAGGTTGGGGGGGTTCTTGGCTGCACCCTAGCCCCAGCAAACAGAAGATCCACGCTCCAGCCGGGCTCTCACCTCCCTGCCCCGTCGCAGGGTTTTGTGTCTGGGCCTCGAAACTTTGCTCTCGGGCTGTCACCGCTGTGCAAACAAAGGCGCAGACCTGGCCCAGCACCTCCCTCCATCTGCAAACACCCGGCAGCCTGGCAGCCACCACAAGGCTCCTTCCGGGCCAGCTGCTGCTGCGGCTGCTGCTGCTCTCGCCTCGCTGGAGGTGGATGTTTTGCTCGCAGGGTTTTCACTCCTCCTTGCAAGGTTCGAGCTGAGCCAAGGAGCTTTGCTCAGCAAGTGCTTGAAGGAAACCGAGACAAGGAAGTGTCCCTAGGTCTGGTTTGGCGGGGGAGAAGTTTGGCCTTTGCTCTGATCTTACCAAGGGGGTGAGGTTTGTGTTTTGGTTTGGTTTCTCACAGGTGCAGCGAATGCAAAACCGTCTTCCACCAGGACTGCCAAGCCCGTGCCAAGTCGTGCCCGCGCTGCGAGCGCCGACAGCGGTACCAGCAGCGGCTGGAGGCTGAGGGGGGCCCGGGGCCGAGCCTTTAGCACCTGAGGACTGGCCCTGACGCTGCCCTTGGCTTCTCATCCAGCACCCAGGGGAAGGGGTCGAGAAGAGACCACCTCGCCCAGGGGCTGATCCTGCACCTGGTGCTGGGCGATGGGACATGGGTGCTCCTGCCCCACCGAGGGACCCTCTGTCCACCCAGGGCTGAGCAAGGGGGGCTGGAAGGGTCCGTCCCCCCACTCACACTAACCCGGTGCTGCTCAGAGACGCTCCCAGTCACCTGCCTGGTGCCAACCTGGTACATCCCATCCCGGTGGAAACCCAGTGGCTTTCCAGGGTGTAAATGAGGATTTCCAATCAAGGGTGTGGATAACTGATGGTGATTAAAGCTCTAGTTTTTTAGGATGTTCGATACTGAATAAAACAGTATTTTTATACTTGGGGGTTTTGCACAAAGGGGCTGCTCCGGGGAGGTGGCGGCAGCCGCGCAGGGGGCAAAGTGACACTCGTGCCTTTAGGGACCTGCCAGGGCTGGCCAAGCATCTCCCACCCGGGAGAGCCCACCCGGGAGAGCCCACCCGGCACCGTGGCCTCCGGGAAGGGGGGAGAGAAGAGCCAGGCTGCTCCTCCCTGCCTGCTGCTTTTAACCCGCGGAAGAAATTTTATTCTCCTCTCACCCCTCCCCATGCAAAAATTATTAAAGTTTATTTAACAACGAGCGAGGTTGTCTCTGTGGTTTCCTTCTCTGCAGCGGGTGCCAATCGCAGGTCCAGGTTGATGGGTCTCCGTGGGAGGAGGGTTGGGGATGGGGATGGAGATGGTTGGGGATGGAGATAGATGGGGATGGGGATGGGGGTGCTGCTGCCTGTCTTCTTCCCTCCTTGACCATCCTCCATCCTCCTGCCTGTCCATCCTCCTGCTCATCCTTCATCCTCCTGCCCCATTCTCCATCATCCTGCCTGTCTTCTGTCCTCTCTGCCCACCCTCCTGGCCCATCCTCTGGTGCTTTGCAGGGTGTTTGGGGGACCCTCCCCCATCTTCCCTGCCCCACTTTCCTTCTGATCTGCTCCCCACCACTATCGACATCTCTGGTTGTTCTCCTCGCTGCCCCTTTCCCAGGAGGGTTTGGGGTGCACCAACCAGCACAGGGCCCCCAGCGGAACTCCCTTGGTTGGGGGGCCAAACTCCAGGGCAGGGCAGCTCCTATGGGTCCCCCCTAATGGGGGTCCCATCCCTCTGCCCGGGGAGGCCGTCCCGGATCCAGCAGCGGCGCAGATCCCGGTAGAGCCACGGGGCACGGCCCTTCCTGCGGCAGGAACCTCCCGAGGAGCCGCTTCCTCGGCCGGGTCCCCTCCGCCATCGTCCCTTCCCTCCCAGCCCAGGGGAGGAAGCCGGTGGGGCCCCCACCGCCCCATTGCTCCGGCCGGGGGGCCGGGCACCGAGCGCTGCCGTAGAGCCCGGCCCCGTCTCTCGACGAGGCGCTGGCAGGAAACCGGGCGAGTCGGGACCGGCCCGGCGCGGGCAGAGCGGGACCCGCCGCCCCCGCCCGCACCCCGGCGCCAGCGGAGGTGAGAGACGGGGGCTCGGGGGCTTCAGGGGCTTGAGGCTCGATGGCTCTGGGGACTTGGGAATGGTGGGCGAGGACCTGGCGGTGACCCTGGGGCTGCTTAGAGCAGGTTTGGGTGGTTTCTGGAATGGCCTCGTAGGGCTGGGGCTTGATGGGACTCCCCAGATGGTCTCTCCTGGGGTCCCAGCGCACCCTAAGAAGGGTTGGGAGGTGCCATCAGCCCCTTCCCCGCCCCGTCTCCCGCAGGCAGAGGTGCTGGGACGGCCATGGAGGCGGCGGTGCCGGCGGAGGAGGCGTTGGTGCTGGTGGAGTACGGCTTCGAGTACCTAGCCAAGGACGGCACCTTGGTCTCCATCAAGCCCAACGAGCGCTACGTCCTCCTGAAGAGAACCAACGACCACTGGTGGCACGTCAAGAAGAGCGGGGACACCCGGCCCTTCTACATCCCTGCCCAGTACGTGAAGGAGCTGCCCCCCATCGCCACCCCGGCCCCGCTCGACCGCCCGCCGCCGGGGCACCCCGGGACAGATCCGGCCCCGCTCAGCACCCAGCAGCCGCCGACCTACGAGTATCGGTTCATCGGAGCCACCGAGACACAGGAGCCGGCCGGAGGATGCGCAGTGCCCAGGAGGGACTCAGTGCCCAGGAAAGAGTCAGTGCCCAGGAGGGACTCGGTACCCAGGAGGGACTCGGTGCCCAGGAAAGACTCGGTGCCCAAGAGGGACTCAGTGCCCAGGAGGGACTCAGTGCCCAAGAGAGACTCACCACCGGCCCTCAGCTCTTTTCGGGTCCCACCGGAGCTGAGCCCCCACCCCGCCGAGCCTGTGCGACCCTTCCACTCGCTGGATGACCTGGCCCGGGTGACGCCAGCACCGCGCGGTGCCACCACCCCGAGCTCTCATGGGGACCCCCCGGGGCACGTTCGCCCGCTCGGCAAGAGCCGCTCCGAGACCCTCTACGCCCCCGGGCGCGACAGGGACGCGGCGAGGAGGCGGCCGGGGTCCGGCCATGTGGCTCAGGTACGGTGACATCCCCCCGTGCTGTCCCCAAAAGAGCGCCGGGGGGGGCTGGAGGGGGGGGACAGGATGCCTGGGTCTCACGGCTGGTTCAATGCCCAATGTTCCCTCCCCAGTACAACCCCGTGACCCCCGGCACAGGGTGGGGTGGCACCCACGGGGTCTCCAGCACTGCTGCCACCACCGTGACCCCCCATGTCCCCCCACTGAGATGATCCCACGGGGCAAACCTGTGTGTCAACCCTCCCCATACCAACAATTACCACCTCGAGGGGGGTCAGCGACCCCCACCCCGAACACCTTCCACACTCAACGCCCCCTACCCCGTGCCTCAGTTTCCCAGTTTCCCCACCCTCATGGGCCCCGCTGGGCTCTCGCAGCCACCCCGCTCTCTCCTCCTCAGCAGCGTCTCCCCAGGGCACAGCGCCCAGCGATGCCCACGCTCCCTGGGTGGGGGGCTCGGTGCCAGCCGGGGGGTTTTGGGGTGTCCTACACCCCATCCCAGCAGCATTCCTGGGGCGAGAGGAGCCCGGAAGGGTTAACAGGGAAGTTCGGGGACTCCTCCCTGGCAGGGCGGGGGCCTCACCTGGGCGCAGCACCTAGGCCGAGGTGGGTGCTGGGTGCACCCTGGCAGAGGCGGGCACCTGCTACACCCCCAGCCCCACGCTCCCCCTACACCAGTAAGTAACGAGGGGCCCTCCCCACACCCCCCATCCCAGCTGCACCCCTCTTCTAGGGGACACCCAAGGGTGAGGGGTGCCTCTGTGTCCTGATCCACAGGCTAGGGCACGGTGGGGTGAGATGGTGACAGCAGAGGGGGTCCCCCACGTCCTTGACACCCCCCCCACATCCCAGCACCTTCCTCTGGGGTAACCCCAGGCACCAGCATCCCCCACTGCAAGGGGGGCTCCAGGGGTTGTGCCACCCGGGGGGTGTTTTACCAGGGAAAACGGGTGTTGGTTGGGAGGGGAGTTGTGTTTTACACCCCATTTTACACCCTGAACCCCGGCTGTGCTGGTTTAACCTCCAGTGCTCTTTGCACCCCCAAAGCCACTGACCCCCCACCCTGGGGGACACCCAGCATGGTCCCCAACCCTGGTGCCATCACTGGAGCTTCCCCCTTCCCCTTCCCAAGCCCAACCAAACCAGCACCAAACCCAACCAGTGTCAGTACCAGCGGGGCCGCGGTGACCTTGGCCTGACCACCATGAGCATCCACCACCTCGGCTGCCAGGACGGGGCCATCCCAGCCCTGGGGGGACCCAGCACCCCCCAGTATGTCCCCGTGCCATTGCTGGTGGAGCAGCACGATGCCCAACGGGCCAAGCTCCATTTGGGGGGTGGTTTTTCCTAGTACGGTGCCGGTGCAATTCCCACGTTGTTGGCCTTGGCTTTGCCGGAGCAGGTGCTGGGGGTGGGTGAGGGGGTGACAACACCCCCAAAACAGCCGATTCCGGCCCGGCGGCGGCTCTTCCGCTCCCCGAACCCCGGCAGGAAGCGCGGCCGGCGCCAAGCTCGGCACAAGGCGCCATCGGCGGCACCGGAGCCCCCTGGGGCCCCCATCGGCTGCCCCCCCTAACCACCCCCACCCTTGGGTGCCCACCGAGATGGGGGACCGGGTGTCGGGTGCCCGGCAGCGGACCCGTAGCAGGGTGTCGAGGCTGCTGCACTTGGGGAANCTCAGGGGCTATAAAGCTGGGGAAGGAGATCAAAGGGTGCCAGGAGGGGATTCCCCAAGTACAGCCACCCACCCACAGCCACCCAGGGGACACGTCCCCCCACCCACAGCAGCCCCATGGTGGGGGGCAGCCAGGCTGCTGGCCCACGGGTGCTCAGGGCCTTATTGTGGGATATGGCCATGGGGCTGTCAGTCAAAGTACCAGGCTCTGCCCACCGGAGGGGTCAGGGGGCTGGAGGGGCTCTGGTGTGAGTGCTGGTGGTCTGGGGGCTGGTGCTGGGTGGGCAGAGCCCGGGGGTGCAGGTGATGGGTGCTGGAGGTGTCCCAGGGTGCTGGTGTTGAGGGTGTTGATGTGCAGGTGGGGTGGGTGGAANGCAGCACCCATGGGTGCACCCAGCGGGGGTGGTGGGGATGTTGTGGGGTCCCCCCACCCTTCTCCCAGCTCCCCCCTCCCTCCTCCCAGCTCCCTTCTGGATTTCCCCTGGGGGTTTACACTGTGGGGGTGGCACCAATGGGTGCCAAGGGGCCCAGCTTAAAGTGGTGAGGGGCACCCAGGCCCCCCCACCCATGGGAGAAGACCCCCTGGGGGGTGGTCCCGTGGGAGAGAGGGCGGGAGGTGCTGGGGGGGTTCTGTGCTGGGGGTCTCCTGTTGTCACGCCATGTCCCTTGTCCCCAGGATGAAGGTGGCCTCTCGTGTTGGGTTTCCGGCCCTGCTCNTGCTGGTGCTGGTGCTGGTGCCAAGGAGGTGGGTGCAGAGGCCAGAGGTGAAGGTGATGGGCAGATGTTCGGGGTGTTCATGGGTTGGGTGCCAATGATGTGGGTGCTGATGATATGGGTGGAAGTGCTGGAGGCTGAGGTCAGTGATCAGTCATAGAATCATGGAATCATTTTGGTTGGAAAAGACCTTTAAAATCATGGAGTCCAACCGTTCCCCCATCCCTGCCAGGGCACCACTAACCCCTGCGCCTCAGCACCACATCTCCACACCTTGCAAACCCCTCCAGGGATGGGGACTCCACCACTGCCCTGCCCAGCCTGGCACAGCCCTTCACAGCCCCAAACACCAACAAATTGTTCCTCAGCTCCAAACAAAACCTCCCCTGGGGCAACTTGAGGCCTCTTTCCCTAGTCCTGTCCCTTGTTCCTTGGGAGAAGAGCCCGACCCCACCTGGCTCCAACCTCCTTGCAGGGACTTGTGCAGAGCCAGACGGTCTCCCCTGAGCCTCCTTTGCTCCAGCCTCAACCCCCCCAGCTCCCTCAGCTGCTCCTCACCACACTCCTGCTCTAGACCCTTCCCCACCTTCGTTGCCCTTCTCTGGACACGCTCCAGCCCCTCAAGCACCTTTTTGGAGTCATGGGCCGCAAAACTGACCCCAGGATCGGAGGTTGTTCCTCCCCAGTGCCCAGTCCAGGGGGACAATCCCTGCCCTGCTCCTGCTGCCCACCCTGGTGCTGACACAAGCCAGGATGCTGGTGGCTTCTTGGCCCCCTGGGCACACTCGGGCTCATCTCCAGCCACCTCACCAGGTCCTTTTCTACTGGCCACTTTCCAGCTGCTCTTGCCCAGCCTGGAGCCTTCAGGGGCTTGTTGTGACCCAAAGGGCTTGGCCTGGTTGAACCTCAGCCCATTGGCCTTGGCCCATTGATCCAGCCTGGCCAGACTCCCGGGTGCAGGATGCCTTGATCTCCTCAATGTAGGTGCAGATGATGTGGGTGCAGATGCTGAGGACGCAGGTGCTGGGTGCTGCTGCTGATGCCCTGGGTGCAGATCCCAGAGGTGCAGGCACTGGGGGTGATGTGGGTGCTGACACTGAGAACCACAGCACCCCAAGCCCAAACTCTCCCTGCACACCCAGGCTGGGCTCCCACCCGCAGCAAGGTGCTCCCTGCCCCAATGTGGGTGCTGTGGGTGTCCTCCTCCCCTGCCTGGCCATCCACACCCCATCAGTTGCAGCTCCTGCCCCATGTGAGAGGGTGTCTCAGTTGCCTGCTGGCTGCCTGGGCAGGAGGGATGATGCCCCAACAGCTGGGGCAGGGCTGGATCTGGCTCCTCAGCTCCTCACCCACCCTCCAGCCTGGGGACCACAGTGGGGACATCCCAGAATCGCCGTTCCCCACAGTGGGGACATCCCAGGAATGCCGCCTCCAGCAGCCCTGCCCCACAGCTCTCTGCATCCATCACCACCCACAGCACCCGAGTGACCCCCCCGTGTCCCCTCCAGGCACCCAAGGAGCCAGAGGAGCCACCCACCCCCATCTACCTCAACATCCAGGAGCTGCAGGAAGAGGCCACGGCCGCCGGGCCAGCCCCAGAGGATCCCCTGAGCTCGGGGTCCTGGGAGACCCACACGGACACGGACTCGGGACATTTGTTTTATTACAACCCGGTGACGGGCGAGACCACGTGGGACTGTCCCTTCGGGCAGGCAGAAGATGGAGTGAGTCCCGGGGCCTCTCCCGCCTCCTCGCTCGCCCACAGCCCGGAGCTCCCCGGGTGGGACCAGTACGTGGACGAAGGCAGCGGCCAGCCCTTCTTCTATAACCCGGTGACAGGTGAGACGTCGTGGGACCCCCCCCAGGCGGGACTCGGAGGCAGCTCCCAGGAGATGTACCCGGGGGTGACGCGGTACGGGGCCCTGGAGCAGAGGGTGAGCACCCGGAGAGGGGCGGGGGTGGGGGGT
>VYZX01009308.1:49218-65342 GCA_013401335.1 Brachypteracias leptosomus | reverse complement strand
TTACTCCACCAGTCGATCTCCTTTTGCATTAAATACCTGACACAAGCCAAGGCAGGAACCAGGCACTTTTCCTTCATTTGTGCTTTGTCCTTTTCTTTACAGAGGCTATTTCTGCAGTTGATTTCTTGCATGATATTTCAAGGAACTAAAATATTTTACAAGTTTGTAATAAGAAAAGTGCTTTGTGTTCTGATTTCACTCCTTATCTCAGTCATTCATTTCTCTCTTACCTCTTTACAAAAGGCTACTGTTGTGTAGACTTCCTTTCTTTTTTTTTTTTTAAGTGAAGGTGGGAACTAATTTGATAAAAATCAAACTGGAGATTGTAGTGCCATTATTTCTCAATTATATGAAATTTAAATATTTAAATATGGATTTGGAACACTTTATTTCTCTATTTTTATTAATGTGAAAACAATTTTTTTTAAGAATACCTGTTGTTTCCTTATGAGTTGCATATACCAAACTGTACATAGATCATCATATATTTTCTTTATATAAAGTCTGAACTTTTGTAAAACAAATGGACCTTTTTTTATCTAAAAGCTAAAGCTCAAAATAACTGACAGAAGATGTCTTTAGTAATGAGCACAGGATGCCTTCCTATAACACAATTAATTTTTCTTGTGCTATCCTAGAAGTCTTAAAACCCTTGAAAGCTAAGGGAACTAATGTACTTCATAGGTATATTTTTTTTTCCTCACTATGGACAGCTTTTGGAGACTTTTTATTCGGTTTGTAAGTGGGCTCTCTTATGATATTTGAAAGTGGTTTTAGAGTGTCAGAGCTTAATGCATAATAATCAGAACTGTGTATTTCTATATTTGATAAAGTTTTCAGTCTGAAGTATTTAACTCCTTCAGCATGGTAGTTTTGGTTACTCATGTGAAGTGAGTTACTGAGATGTCACTTCTAGAACTCGGTTCTTTCTTTGCTGAAATGCCCTTTTCTCTGGTTACTATTAAAGTTGCCTGACACTAAATTATCACATGAATTCTACAGAGGGGCAGTTGCATGAAAGAACAGGTTCACTGAGTGAAACAGCAGATAGAGAAATGTATACCAACTGCAAGGAATACTGTCTGGGAGGAAAAAAAAGTAAACAAACAAAAAAAGAGCCATGAGAGACAAAAATTTTTAAATTGTCTATACAGTGAGTCCAAATCCTTATGATTGATGACACTATTGCAAGAGGCTCTTGACTGAAACAGCTTTTAGTGGAATGTGGTGAAAGTGTTTTAAGCACAATCTTAGTGTCTGTTGCAGCATTGAAAAATACTCAGTGCTATGTGTATTTCAGTGCTATGGGATAATTGCATGAAATTAGATTGCATTTTAATTTTAGTGTCCAGTATTGAAGTTATTGTAGTGAACGTAACCGGTCCGTTCACACCTGTGAAAGGCACTGGCTGCTATTATGGTTTTGAACATTCTTGGATCCTTTTTATCTTACTGCTTTTAGAACTGAAATGAAATATAGGTAGAACTTTTATTCAAACATAAGCTGTCTTTTGCTGCTATTTTTAAAAAAATATCCTCGTATCCTGTACTGACACTAACATTCAATAGGAGTGAGAATGAGTTTCAGATTTCTGTGACATGATAATATGAAATGTCATATTTTCTGACATGACCATTTTTGTTGCTACGCTAAAGAAACTAACTTCCACATACTAAAGTAAAATCAAATGTATAAGTCAGTTTTCTGATATTTTAAGAGAGGCTTAGAAGTAGATGCAATTGCTGTGTTTAAAAAAAAAAAAACAGAACAAAAATAGTTCTTCACAAAGATAAGGATGTGTGATTCTAATTATTACAGAATTGCCTCTGATCTTTTTGTGAGAAGATCTGTAAGTATTCTTTCTCTGTATGAAATGTGAGCCGTGAGTTACTCCTGGTTGTAAACCATCCTCTTTTTGAGTGTACAGCTTGTGGGTGCAAACTTAATGTTCAGACTCTTCTGCATGGATTGCAGAAGTTTCTGAAGAACTTAAAGAATTGCTTTAACACTGGATGTTTCCCTCCTTCTCCTCCTACCCTTTTGTCACAATCTGAGAAATACCTTGCACACAGTGGGCAACCAGTAGGCTTTCTGCAGTTTTTTACTGAGAAGTGACAGAGGGCAGCTTGGCAAATGTTCAGAAACCAACATTAACTTACTGGAGCCCCGCATGGGACCTTGTGTTCAGCAGAATTCTTCTGACCTGTCTCTCTGCATGCCGAGCTAATCAGAAAACACCTAATGAGCCTACTCTAAAGAAACAGACCCTCTCACATCCTACTTCATTTTCATATGTTCTCTGGGGGTGGAGAGACAAGACTTCATAAGGACTGATGATGCTGCAAAGACCACAATAATGATAATTAACTTGCTGAATTTAGAAGATTATGCTGTTAATTAGTTGCAAAATAAAGATAAGTAATAGAGCAGCAGATGGTAGGATAACACCCAGGAGAAGGAGGGTTATTACTCTGATGAGCTTTTGTGGCAGATATGAAATATGGATCTGAGTTTTTCACAAATTGTTTCTGGAGCATATTATCTTGTTTCTGTGAGCTCTTGATGAAATGATCTAGTCCTACCAAATTTTGACAGATGCGGTGAGGATTTGTGTTCAAGGATATACGTGAACAATAAAACCTTGCTAATAAAGACTTCAGAAGCTATTAAGCTATTTGAAAATACCAATTTTAGTTTGCCTCTGATAACCAAACAATATCAAACCTTGGTTATCATCAAGTTTCCCTGCATAATAGTGCTTGTATACATTTATTCTAATTTTTTTTTTTTTTCAATATACTTGATTTTTAAAACTGAGATTCTCATTGTATTTGGGGTAACTATCTCCCTACTCACAGGAAGCACAGCATCCATATAGTATTTTACTGAAGCGTTACCTTCTAAAATAGGCAGCCTTTTAAATACATGAACTGGATACCTCCTTGTGAAAATCTGTAGATATTCCTCAGATTTTCACAATATTTCTGTTTGTAGATAATTTTAATCATAACTATTGGAATTTCAACTTTTAAACTATGTAATATAAAACTAAAAACCCTATTTTCTATTTCTGTTTCCATAGTATATTACATTTAGCAATGTGATTTTCAAAAGGAGTTTATTTACTTTAAAATTTACATAATTTTGGTGTTGTAGTGTTAGCATTACAGATGGGGAAGTTGAGGCCTGCTTTGACTGCACATCCATTGTGCCTGATGATAGATCTTTTATAATGTAGGCAGTATTTTGCTATTTCCTTGGCTTTCTGCTGCTGCTTTCAATTTAAATGTAAAATATACAGAGTTAATAACATGAACTTCCTTTCTTTTTAGGTTAACATTGCAAATATTTCTTTAACAAAGAAATGCAGAAGTAGAAAGAATGGAGTTAGACAATCATAACAGTTACTTGCCTTGTGCGCACATTAGGAAAAAAAGCAACAGTAGTTTTGTTTCATCTCCCAGATTTTCTGAACTTGGGCTCTCTTTCACTAAGGAAATGGATATGCTAATGAAACTTTAAACAACTTTAAGCAAACACTACAAAGCATTTCTAGGAGTTGCTAGATTCTTGTAGTATTTTTGGGGAGGATGCTCGCATAAAGGTTTGGTCACGCAGTCACAAGCGGAGCAGATCAGGCACTCTGGCCACATGCACAGCATTTATATAAATGCTCCACTGCCATGAAAATTAGAAGTTAGCTTGTTATCACTGAACTTACATATTCAGACTCTTGGGTTAGATGAAGTCTAATCATTTCTACTTCTCTTGGCTGTGGAAGAGGAGTATATATATGTGTCAAGTTGCTGAGTCTTGGTTGAGTAATTTTTGAGACAGTAACTTTTAAAAATTTAGTATGATGGACTGAAATGAGAGCAGTGCCCTTTAAAACCTCAGAGGAAGGTAAATAGACACATTGCAACTAATTTTTTACAACTATTTGTACTGTCACCACTGTCTTGAGTTTGACTACTGGAAGTTTGTCACATCCTGCTAAACAGCAAGTTATGATACAAGAAATACTTCTTAAGTAATTCAGATAAAATGAAAATACGTTGTGAAAAATGAGATGTTAATAACTTATTGAAAAGATATTGGATAAAATTGTCACATTAACATTAAATACTTGCTACTGCAGGGTAGTCCTGGTGGTAGCTTAGAAAATTTTACCATTTAATGGACAGCATTAGTTACAATATTAAAGAGTGGGGGGAAATCATCTTACCAACCTTTAAATTGTTGTAATTAGATCATAGAGTTTGATTATAGTAATTTTAGTTAGACAATTGGAATACACTTAGGCCTTTCTGCACGTGTTTAGCTGAAGACAGGGACTGAAGTTTTTTATTAGCTTGTTTTTCCAAGGTGAATTAGGAAGGTACAAGTTAACTCTTGAGTTTGTTTGAATGCTATAAAGAAAGTGTTAAAACAACTACATAAGGGCATAGGATTTTCAGAGTTCTGTACATGTATTAAGAATTATGGGCACATTATCTTAAAAATTTGTGTTATCCTGTCCTAACGCTTGCAGCTATACTAAATTTTTGTTGTTAGAGCTGAGCACTGGGGAAATCACTGTAAATTTGCTTTGTGCACTCTTCTGAAAGCACCTTCTTCATTCTGGGAACTTACAAAGTTGATATAGAATGAGGTGGGGATTAGAACTTCATTAACACCAGATTTTGATGTACACTTGAGCGGTCCCTGTCTGGGGAAATGTGTGCTGTTAATTCAACTTAGAGCAGTCACTATGGAAAAGACTTGCTACAGAAGTCACTGGCCAACAGAGAACTGTTGGAGTTTCTTTGTAGTCCTCAGATGTGATACTTACTAGTGGTGGCTAGATGCTACAGTCAGCTGTATGGATTTGATAGTTGATATAACTTGCCATATTGCAGACCTGAGGCTGTTTTGCAGTTCTGACAAAGGTGATCTGCAATCTGTTTTTCTAATTGTAGAATAGGATCCAGGAAAGCCTATTCATGCAGAGCAGGAGAGAGCTGTCACTATATTCGAATGACTTAATTGTTGAGGGACATTGGATACTACAGTTTATAGAGATGTTTACATAAGAAGGCACAAAATCTTCTGCTTATTTTGAGCTGCCCAAATGCAGCCTTGCTCCGGCATTTTTAAGACATTCTATTAATATCAGTACTTTGGCCATACTTTGTTCATATTCCATAATATGATGGCACAAGTTATCAAAGGTTTCATAAACTGTCAGGTATTAAGTCATTAATCATTTCTTAAACTTGTATTGAATTCTTTAAGAATGCAGTGCTCAATAGAAAAACACCCTTTAATGCCAGTTGTCTAGTCAGGTAAATTCTTCAGTAAAACTGAAAATTTCATTGTAAACTATACATTATTCATGAAATTTTAAGAAATAATCTGGAATTATGAGCAGTTGTATCTTCAGAAATTTAGTTTGACATTTTATTGCTTGAGATTAAGAATTTGTTGTAAATAGAATATATTGTCTTACAGTTTTTAGAGATTTCACCAAAAGTTGAGTGAAATAATTTTCAAGAGGTTAATAAAATGTTTTAAAATACTCTATCAAATTGTCAGTAACTCTTGAATGTATTATGTACAGCTGAACTTTGAAGTTACTGTTCTTGGTTGTGGCTGTGTACAATAAAGGAAAAACTTCAAACCTCTTAGCCATTTTTTAATGTAAAATAGCTTGCCAGAACAGTTACCTTGCATATTTCTGTATAAATAAAAACTAATCTTTACATATAACCAGAAGCTTGTTATTATTTTGTGCATTATTGAGATGTTTATCCAAAGATTTTGGCTTTTATCTAATAATTACTCATAGGAAGGATCGTCGAGGTGAGTATTTGCAAAGACCATGAAAAAGTGGAGTCATAACACACTATTTAAAAATGGATAGAGAACACTAGAATTCTTAAACTGGAAAGATGTTTGAGTACTGGCTTTTACCTGTTTTCCCTCATACGTGGTTGTGATCCTTCTGATCTGTGCCCTGTGTAATATCAGCCTCAGCAACTGTTTGTTCATGGCCTTCCAAGTCACCTCTTTGTGGGCACAGCTCATCACGAGGGAGGCTTTTGGTTTACTGCTCCGTACAGCTCACCACCCTTCTTTTTCTGAGATCCTATGTGAAGCCTTATTGCTATTGTGATGCTTGCAAGAAATTGTCACCTAGTAGTAGGTATATGCCTAGATTACTGTTGAAAGCCTATAAAATGAAACAGCTATTTTAGAGTTGGAGCTTCTGTTTCCAAAATGGAAGTAACTACTAATATAGATAACAACTTCTCAAGTCAGCATGATAGAATATTTCCCGTTTCTGTTTTTCTTCTTTTTTTTTGGCTTTCAGAGATTGAAAGCAGCCTTGACCCAGCAGCACCCTCAGGTAACAAATGGAGATACTGCCAAGGGACATCCAAGTGGATTGGTTAGGACTCAGTCAGAGGAACCACGACCACAATCACTACAACAACCTGCAACTTCAACGACTGAAACACCGGTATGTCAACAGAGTGGACGTGTACTTCCTAGTCCTTCTTTGTTATGCAGAAAAAAGAAAACCTTTTCTTTGCTCTTGGTTTTCTAAAATAGTGGTTAACATGTGCAACAGACTCCTCTTGGAGTCAATAGTTCTGTAGCAGTAAAATGTTTATAGTTCTTACATGTTCTTAAATGCTTCTAAAATGTATTATGCAGGATGATAATTTCAAAATAGGTATTATCTGCTCAAATTTAGTACTAAACTGATTTCTGGAGTTCTTTAACAGGAAATTCTGTGGTAACTGAAAATTGTGCAGCTGGTCAATATATATTTGAAAAAATGAAGTGCTTTTCTTTTGTATTTATATTGCATTTGTTGGATATTTTATAAGCACTTCAGAACTTTCTGGAACTGCATCAGGTATCATGCTTATGTTAATTTGCTTGAAGGATATTTTCTGGGCTGCCACATGAAGGGTTTCAGCTGTGTGATTAAGTGTACCATGTCATCCCAGGTACGGAAAGGGAGGCTCTGAGTTTGGGGATGGTGTGCTGTCCTTTTGGGATGACTGATGAGAACTGGGGAATAAAGGGCAAGACCTGTGAGCAAGACTAGAGGTGGGAATGCTGCTGGAGAAAAGAGATACTTCCCTTGGTGAATCCTGGAGGATTGTTGTTGTTCTACTTCTTAAAAGTCTGTTGGGAGGTGTTTTTAAAATGCATTTTAAAATATTTAGGGGTCATTTTCAGAATTTATAGCATAATACAAATTTTATAAAAGCTATGTACTTGGCCCAGAACTGGAAGAATCTGCATCTGCAGTACGAGCGCTCAGATTCTTAGACTGGCCAGTGAAGTCAAATAATGTATCGAAACAGATGTGTTTGGAGCACAAAGAGGAAAAAGGTTACCCATTGTAAAATGATCCCCTTCTTAAGGCTGCTATTCTCCATACCTACCTTATATTTTTTAAAAGAATATTTTCATAATACCACATAGCAAAATTTTCAAGATGAAAAGGCTTACTGTTTGGTGATTTTGTGGTTACTTTATAATTAGTATTTTTAAAAAAGTAAAAATGGCGAGTGTTCCATGCTTAAATGGCTGATTTGAGTTCCTAAGGGGTTTTTTATTATCTAAAATTTATGCCAAATCAATATATCAACTCATACGTGCTTGGGGGTTTTAATTTAAAAATAAAACTTCTTCATTGTGCTAGACTGAGTATGCAGGTACACCTGTGAATGTCATGTAGACCATTATATTCTGTCTATGTTATCACCTTAAAGATCCATTATATTGTTATCATAATTCACTAAATCTTTGCTGAGGGTCTGTATACAGCTATGGAAGGAGAATAATGTAGAATTTAAAGTACTGAAATATTTGGATCCTGGGTGGATACAAGGGAAGTTGTTAGGCAGTGGTGGAGAACAGATCAACAAGTGGGAAAATGCTCTCTGGAGATCCGGGGACCAGTTAGTACCAGCACTGACAGCATTTGTCAAACAGCGTCTAAATATTTGGCATAAACATTGTGTAGTATTTGAGTTGTGACTAGGTTTGTGGAAAGAGTATTTGGAAAGGGTCAAAATTAGAAAATTTATTTCCTGCTAATGTAGCTTTTAAAAGCTATTTTGGGTGGAAGAGTTTTTTTTAAGTTTGCCCTTTGTAAATACTTGTGTCATAAGAACTGGTAAAAGAATGTCTGAGAGTCCATCTAAAGAAGTATTGCTTCCAGGCTTTATTCAATTACCAAATGTAAATGTCTTAGAAATTTGACTCTGTGAAGTGAGTGGCTTCTTTTAGTGCAATTTTAAGCCAAAGCTAGAGCCATGATAAAAGTCTTACATGTTAACGTAACATAAGGAGTGTAAATACAGTGAGAGTTTTAAGAACTTAGCTGTAGAGCTAAATGACATCACTTTCCACAGAAGAAATGTGTATAACCTGAATGTATTTAGAAATGTTGTGAATGCTTGTCTCAAGATGTGATGTGTATTTATACTAATGCTGTAGGTTAAGTCATGAATAGTATTATACTGATAACTTCTTTAATACTTTTTACTCTTTCCAGGCCTCACCAGCTCAGCCTACGCCACAAACACCAAATACAGGTGGTCGGCGAAGAAGAGCTGCCAATGAAGACCCTGATGAGAAAAGGAGGAAGTTTCTGGAGCGAAACCGCGCTGCTGCTTCTCGATGCCGACAGAAACGGAAAGTCTGGGTACAGTCATTGGAGAAAAAAGCTGAGGACCTGAGCTCATTAAATGGCCAGTTACAGGTATACTTCTTATTTCAAGTAAAAATGAATAAGTTTTTCCGTTCTTAGACAGTGATTCTCAATCCATGGAACTTAAACTTTGCAGGAAATCTAAAATATAAATGGTTTTGAAGATGGCTCAGGTCAGAGTTGAAAATCCAGCACTTATTGTATATAGCAATGAAAGAATGTAAGAGAATACTCAGATTTCAAGGTGTGTAAACTTTAGGATCATACCCTTTTATCTTTTGTTCCATTTTAAATAACTTTCAGACTGTGATGGCAAGATGGATTGGCTTATTGGCAAAGTCTCACCCTAAAAACATCTTGCTCTTAATTTGTATCACAGCCTGAGTTATTTAAGTAAGATTTGGTTCGATTTCCTTTGGTTCTTTTTAACTTCACTTTTTTTCCTTTAAAGTGAATGTAGTGCTCGTGAAAGGTGCCAGATTGACATCACTGGAAACTGAAGGCCTCTTTTGTCCACAGAACAGGTACAGCACAGGCAGTGGCAGTGCAAATTTCACCACGCTGCCCTCCCAGTGTGCATAAATCCTTTAGTGAAGGAGGTGTACTCTAAGAGTCTAGTGTATGTTGCGAGTCATTTTTTTCCACCTTATCTGAGGTTGCCAATCTTGGAAAGTTGTCATGTGGACACACCTCCCCCCCTGTAGAACAATCCATGACCCTTTTGTTTAAACCACTATTAAATGTTAGAGCATACGTCTTAATGTTTTCCAGCAGCACAAACTATTGTTTCAAAATAAAAAGTCTAAAAGCTTTGTTTTGAAAATTACAGAAAGGAAAAATTATGTCATTTCCCAAATTCAGAAAATGCAATGGAAAGTGATTTGACATGTTGAAGTTTCACTTCTTGTTTGTTCATTGGAGCTATTCACTGAGTCAAGTTCAGAGATCTTTTCCTTCCTATTAAAACTCCTCTTTCATGCTGTTTGTTAAAGAAAATGTCCCAGTTTGACCAAAAGGAAAGTAAAGGCATGCTGAGATTACTTTTTATCATATAATCTAAATGACAGTGTAACAGTCATCTTCATGTTCATGTCTTTAAAAATACTCAGCATCCCAGACTGTAAAATGTAAGAAATTACTACCTAAGCACACAATACAAAATTGTTTCCTGTGTTCCAAGAATCGTGACACTCACTCTGCACCAGAATTAGTTACATTTCTTGCAAATGTATTGTCTTCTCATACCTGTTCACAGCCTTTAAATGCGTTCCTTTAATGCAGGCAGAGTCCTCACTGTAAATCCATTCATTTCAAAATGGTATGAGGCACTGTGGCTTAAATAATCTAAGAAATGAGTGAAGGTAAATATACAGGAAGAAAAAGAAAAAAATTATTGACAACATTTCAGGTTTTTTAGTGAAAGTCATTTTTTTTGTATTATGTGCACTGCCTTTAACTTACACATACCAATTTTTATAACCACAAATGATGTAAGTACCATAACCAAAAGATTTCCTGATTTCCAATAGTTAACAGAGTAATAGTGAACTAAAGAAAAAGAATTTTCTTATAGTCTGCCAAAAGCAAAACTGTTAACTGTGAAGAACAGAATGACTTGTAAAGAAAAGTGAATGTCAGAGAAATAATTAAACTGTACTTTATGTGAAAACATTAATCAATCCTATATTTCCATAATAATTCTTCAGTTGACAGGCTAACACAGCTGATCAGCATAGTGGGCAGTAATGACCCATGATTACTTGCTTTATGTTTAATAATAAATTTAGTAAGTTTGGAATTTTGCCTTAGTACAGTTTTATAGACTGATTGTTAGGATTTAGTAGTTCATATTTTGTTTAATATCTAAATAGCCAGCTCAGCTGAATTTACTGAGATGCCACATTTCCAAAAGCAGGATAATACCAAAATGACTACATTGCATTGCCTCACATAACAATTCTGATTTTTTAAATGCAGTTAGTGGCTTTCTTGTAATGTCTATGTCAAAGCTTCTATTGTATGTATTTTGTTCCATAGTTTTCAACTTTCTGTAGACTAACTTGTGCCTACTTTCTTCTGTTAAATGTTTGAATGTAATTTCCTTTAGGGTGTTATTTTACAAATTTTCACTTAAGGGAAAAATTCCCTCTATTATATCTTGCCAGTAAAACGTTGAGGTTAGGTTGGCTGTTCTATGTATGGTTTTTTTCATGCTTCCAACCTTTTAAAGTTTATTTACTGTTTTCTTTTTGTCAACTGTGTTTTCTACAAATGTGTTGGCTTGTTTATTTATCTTAAATTGTATATACCACATGGTGTTGGCTCTGTGCCTTGCACTGTACTTCAGGGTGTGGAATGCCATAGAACATGTTAGGGAAGTATTGGCAGTGCATCCCCAGTGGCCACTCAATTGTATTGCAGGATCAGATGCCAATGTTCATTATATGGTCTGTATTTGGTCCCTGTGGCTTTAATAATCTTAGAGGGCAAAGTATTAGTAGAAGAATGTAATTAGTAGAAAAATGTCCTGCATGGTACGTAGGGGTGTGTGTGTATATATATAGACACACATATACATACAGAGTGTGATATACCTTCATAAGAATACAGACGGGAAAGTATCTTTTGATGTTAACATGTTTTGAATGAGATGGAAAGACTTGCTGTTGTCACATACATGATAAGAAACTACAATGTCTATAGGAATTGGTTCTAATAACCCCTCTTTATTACCAGTTGGAAGTGGTTCTCACTGGTATTATGTCAATGACAACCATGGATTGTTTTTCTGTAACATTCCATGTACCCTGGGTCTAGCAGACATACTCTGTTGTACTTTCAGGAATGATTTATGCATTGCATATAGCACTGTTGGCATGCAGTGTTTATGTTCATAACAGTGCAGCTATGTTTTCAATGAGAAAAATGTTTTATTATTTTAGAATAGGAATGCTGTTCCTTTTTTTTTCATATCAGCTTTAATGTAAGATAATTTCATTTGCTTTTTCTATTTCTGTTAGCAAAATTCTTACTATTTATAATACAGTAGACAATCTATAAACTGCCTTTTCAAAATTTTTTCATGAACACTAGTTTTACTTACACTATAAACAGTGACTTCATATTTATACATGCTGATTGTGTATAAGACTCTTCTGTAAAATGTGGGAGTTAGAAGATTTCTGAAAACCTTTTCCCAATTTGATCACTTATTTTGCCAGTGTTCCTTTACACAGAAATGTGTTTCATATTCTTGGACAGTGCTGCTTCTGTAGATTAGCAAGAAATATCTCAAAACTACATCAGCACTTTTTTTTTTTTCCCCAGCTATGTCAATTTTGTGTAGCTGCCTGCTTGGCCTCCAAATTTTTGGCTCCTTAGTAAATAACATGGTGAACTAAGAGGAAATGTAGAGCTGGAGGCAGGAGTAGTGAGCTTTCTTAACAGCCCAAGATTTCAGGACATGTAGTGCCAGCTGCTAGAAAATTTGTGGGGGGTTTGGTTGGATTTTTTTCATTGCAAACTTTTTTTGTTTGCAATCAGATTTTTCTTTTATTAGAAACATCCATGAAGTCATATTTTTTGCTTTCTTTCAGCTCATGCTTTTGTTCTAAATATAAAGTTTCTAAAAGAGATATTTGACAAAATAAAATGACTGAATAGAAAAATAGTCCTTAATAATTTAAGAGTATTTTGCAAGTGTAAAAGCTTGAAATTTTTGTCTCTTTGTAAATTTGTAAAGGAAGAAAGGAAGAGAGAGGACATGAGGAGGAGGATTTGTTTTTTGTTTTTGTTTTTTTTTTTAGAAGTCTGGTATTTTAGGTACAGTATTTATAAATTGTTATTTAGTGAAATTAAATCTAATAAATTTGGTTCCTAAAAACTCTTTTCCTTACTTTGGGATCCTTTTAGCTGTAATAAATCTCTTCTCTAACAGCAGTGCCTTATTTCTAGCTTGTAAGTAAATAGGTTGACTTTCTCATGTTTAATTTTTTCAGAATAATCTTAGTTACGATCCAGTTTCCCTCTGTTTGGTTTTTTTTTTCTTTAACTTGCTCCCAAATGCATAAACATATGCCTTTACCAAACAGTTATGTCATGTATGTGGTATATTATGCTTATGTGCAAAGGTTCTTATTGTTTAAATAACTCCAAGTGTCAGTGGAAAGGATTTATAATTAAAATAAAATAACCCATGAAAAGCATATATTGTGACACATGGGGATCGCAGAGCAGTACAGATGACTTGATTCTGTGGATGCATAAACATTTGTCTGCTATTTAAAGTGAAAATGGGTCTATCAAAATGCCATACCATTCTTAATTTGGATTGTCACATATAAGGCAGTTATGTAGCACTTCTCATCTGTAGATATCAGGCGGCTTTACAGACAAGGTAAGTATCACCATCCTCTGTTTTACAAATGGGGAAATTGAAGCACAAAGAAGTAAAATGACCTTGCTCAAGGTCACCCAATAGTGGAAAGGCACAGTGTGGAAATGAACCCAGTCACTAGATTCTGCTGGTGCTGTCTCCTAGGTTACACTCAACTGTAGTGACATAAGATGACATTTCAGGATTTTGTCATTATTATCAATGATTCCTTTGTACAACACGTTTATGTATGGTGGCCAAAGAAAAAATTAATATGGAAATCAGCAAGCATTTACTAAATTATTTTCCAGTACATGAGGTTTTCTTTTTCAAATTCCAAGTACAGACATAGTCACCAAAAATCATTCTGCACTGGGTGATGGGGGTTTTTAACCTTTTTTAATGTTGGCTGTGGAATCTGTTAAAATGTGAATAGTTGAATTTAGGTTTACCCTCATTAAAATTCATCACAAAACCTTGCAGAACAGTCTTACAGTAGCTGGATCATGTGAATGAGACTATTTGTAGACTCTGCATCTGCAAACTGAAAAACATATGTTGTATTTTCCAAAAAAGCATTTCCTAGTTTAAGAAAATCATAAAGTTGGACACATTTCAGCTAGTATTTAGGTATTCTGAGATAAAAGAAATGTATACATTTTTGCAATATATACCAAATGGAAACTTCTTGTATCTGCCCCTAAATGAACAACTGAAAATCCTATAAAACTTAATACTTACCTTCAAAATGTGTGTAGCTTGTGCCTGGTAAAGTACATAACTTTCTTCTTCTTTAGAATGAAGTCACCCTGCTGAGAAATGAAGTGGCACAGCTGAAACAGCTTCTTCTGGCTCATAAAGATTGCCCTGTAACCGCCATGCAGAAGAAATCTGGCTATCATAGTGAGTAATGTTCCATTACCTATAGCCTTAGGCTGCATCAGTGAAATACCGCCAAAGCGAACTGAATGAACATTAAAATTGAGAAGTGCAGTTCTAATATTACATTAAAGATGTTTAAGAAAAGCCTCAAAGGTTATTGGAAGACAGGAATGAATATGTGATATTTAGAAATATGTTAAGTCTGTTCCACTGAAGTGTTGCATAACATTGAAGGGTTTATGTTGGTTTAAATATTACAATTAGCATTTAAGGACTATTGGTCACTACACCTGCTTTGGAAAATATACTTAAAGAGTATTAAGAGCACATGATAAACCATTTTTTATACTTAGCCTAGTACGGTGAAAGGTCCTTCTTTGTTTTTTCTTCATCATAATGGGATTTCAGTAGAGGTAATATAACAGCTGTCCTCATTTACCATAACATCCAGGATCAGTCAAGCTGTTAAAATAATCAGATGCAGGTTCATGGCTCTTACTGTACAATGTCTTCTAGGTTGTTTTGATTTCCACATGATTTCCACATTAAGCAACTATTTTCTATAAACAGGATATTTTAAAAATGGAGTTCTAACACTGAAGGGAATACTGAGAGTTTTGATAGCAATTTTTTTTCTAATACATATTTTTACTTAAAGTTGCTCATTGTTTTTTTTTCATCCTTCCAGCATTTTAAAGGTTAATTATGCTTTCCTGACTTGTAACTTCCTTTTTGGATAAGCTACAAAGTGCCAGAACCAGCTGCTGCTGCTGTAGAATAAATGGCCAATTTTGTCCATTGTACACAAATTTGTTACAAATAACTGAGCTGGGAATGCATTAGGCAACATTCATAATATATAACCCACAGCTTTCGTTTTTGTGATTTAGTGATATTTCAGGATATTTGTAAATGTGAAGATTGTTTCTGCCATATGTAGCCACTTCATTTTAATTTGCCAGTGTCAGTAATTCAGGAGAATAAAGGAACATTTTGTATTGCATGCAAACAGATCCTCAGGTGCTTGCTGTAAAACTTAATGGTCACCATCTTTACTTGTAGTCATTGTAAGCAATTTCATCAGAATGGGCAATATTTTTTAATTTAAAAGATTCGGGAGATTTAGCAACTCTCTATTGCCGTATATATTTAGAATACTGATTTTGTCAGTTTTGAGCTTATAAATCTTGGTCCTTTGATCTCCAGTCATTTTGACAAGACAGAAAATAGCATCTTGGAGTAAATTGGAACAGTATAGAAATATGGTTGGGATTTATATTAACAATGATTGCTGCAGGGATGAGGCCATTATGGCTCCCATCTGACAGAACAACATAATTTCATACAGAAGCTACTAGGGGATAATAGTATGCATGCAAGATTTAAAAAAAAATAAACCCCACACCAAAATCCAGTAGGTTTCTTGAATTTTGGTGGTTTGAGAATGCATGTTCCTGAATTGTCGTGAAAAACATTTAAACATAAGTCTTAATCTGGCAAACTAACTACGTGCTAAGGCTTTATTCATTGAGGAATTAACGAATGGTGTATTTAGTAATGCTTATTTTCTACCCCCAGAAAAGGACTATAATGTTTCTGATTTTCTAAAGAATGCAAAATGAATAAGTACTAAAATACTGATCAATGGGAAAAGCCTACATTTTAGAAAAAAATAATAGTAAGCAAGGAGATGGGAAGTATAGCTCACCTAGTTTCTTGAAAAGTCTCTTGAAAGTAAAAGTTCAAAATGAATGATAGCTGCAATGCCATGCCTCTGAAAGGATTTTGTGGCATTTATCTCCATGTGAATATTGTTAGGAAAGCATGTTGGACAAGTGACATACCCACAGTACCATTTATGAGGGGGGGAAAAAGGTTTCAGTCAATATATTCATGAAAATTGTGTTCATAGAAAGTATTTTTAAATAAACATATTATGTTCATCGAGTAATCTAGATTGAATTGCATAGAAAACATATTGAGTGGTTTAAGAGTCTGTCTCTGCAGAAGAAATTGCAGACACCAGATTACAGAGCTCTGGCAGTTCCAGTGTTGTGCACTGCTAAGGCAGTGCTGGGCCACCACTTCATGAGATTTCACGTATGATGCAACAATCTGTTGCTTTTCAGAGTATGTTTGGCACTTACTTT
>VYZX01009308.1:25910-49211 GCA_013401335.1 Brachypteracias leptosomus | reverse complement strand
TGCTTTTCAGAGTATGTTTGGAACTTACTTTTACCTATCTCTGAAGATCTTTTGGATTTCCCAGGCACGTTTTTGTCTCAGGCCAAGTGAAAAAGCACGTCAGTGCAGGTACCCCTTTCTTCTAAGATTGCTCCTGGGGTCTTATTTTCCTTGTGCCTGCTTCAAAAGAGGGTGTTGTCAGGACAGAGAAACCAAAAAAATGCTTATTGCACTATGAGGCAGGATGGGTTAATTTCTGTTGCAGTGTTTGAGTTTTCAGCCAGTTTAAACTTTTTTTATTTCCCAAAGAAGGATGCTATTGGTTCTGAATGCATCTTTAAACATTAGTGGAGGGAAAAAAAGGTGCCATGTGTAAGAGAGATCTAAATGCTGTTCGTTATTTTTCATTTTAGCTCTTCTATACCAGATTATTTCTGAAAGTCTTCTGTAATACTCCTGTGCTTTCTTAGGCTTTTTCTGGGTTTGGAGCAGGAAAAAGGTGAAAAATTGTGAGAAGAAAGTGTGTTGTGGAAATCAGAGTTGTAACAAAAATTAAAGAAATTAAAGGAGTGTTTTTTCTATTTTTTCATATTTTTCAAAAGGACATAACAGTATTCAAGAACACTTGTGCAAAACTGAATATAAAGGAAGCCCAGTTTAAACTGCAGTGTTGGTAGTTTTAAATGTTGGAGGGTTTTTTCTGTTCTTATCTCTAACTAGCTTTAAAGTCTAAAAGGTGTCTAACCAGGTTTACACCTCAAATACTTTGAACCACTCAAACTGCTACGTTCTTCCAGCCTGGTCTGGCCAGGCTACAGTCCTTCAGTGGCTGCAGGGGATACTCACACAGGCCAGCTCACTGGAAATAAGCATTTGTAGGCTTGAGTCCCTCTATAGTCCATAGATAGCCTGATGAGAATTACCACGAGCTTTCCTTTCTAATGATCATCAGAGGACAGAAAGGAATTCTGGATTTCATGTCAGTGCTTGCATACTTGCTCCCATTTTTGTTTTGGTGAGATTTTTACTTCTGAAGACTGAAATCACCTTTCTGAAAGCTATTGGTAAGCAATGCTAAGAAGCAAATAGGAGCAATGTTCAACTACTCTAAAAGGGTACTTTTTAGTACATCCTCAGAAATCTATCTGCTTTGTTTAGTATTTTAAAAATCTTTTCTGTGGCTCAGTCTAGCCCCCATTGTGTTCCATTACCAAAATGGCTCACTCCTTCTTATGACACAGCCTGTCTAGGAGCTATGTAGCCTTCAGGAAAGGTCACATGATGTATATCTTTAAATTTTTAGCCTTCTAATGTACAGCACACATTGCTTCTGTAGATTCATTTCTAATTTGGACTGCATTTTTCTTGGTTTGAGGCAAAGCTGAGGGAGCCATTAAAAAGCCAAAATGCCTAGGCTTTTTTCTGCATTGTTAGCTACATTATGATTCTGGTATGTATCAGTTGCACTCTTCAAACCACAGTCCTGTGCTTAGCAATTCTCTGGTCAACTAACAAAGAAGAAAAAAATCTGACGGAATTTAAATATGACTTTCCTGTGCTCTTCTAAAAGCCTTTGTTCTTTATTCCCAGTCTTCAGGCTTAAGAAAACAAATCACTTTTTTAATGAGGTGACTCTAAGTATCTTCTATATTCTTTGAGTAGATTTTATTGTTTGGTTTTAATTCTTCAAATGGAGTTCTGTGTTCAGGTTTTGGCTGCTATTCCTGTAAAGTTAGGGCAACATAAGGAAAGGTTTTGAAGGAAATCTAAATAACTATTCTTTAGGGTGGCACCTCATTTCTAACTGTTATTTTGTAGTTACTGCGAGGATTTAAGCTCCCAGGCAAACTTACTACCATAAACTAGTGTTAGGTCTGTATCTTATATAATCAACTATCTGTTGTCAGCTCCCCCTGCTCTGAAAATACCTGAGTCATGTGCTTTTGTCTTCAGCACAGCGTGTTCATTCATCTGCTCAATGATATGAAAACTTCTATTGAACATTGGTGATCATAAGTATTCTCATAACTGTTTCTTCCATTGCATATATGGTCTTCCTGAGCCCATCAAAATCAGAAAATCAAGCCTTTGTCTTGTTCTTTGCCACTGTGGTATTATTACAGACATTTCTTTTGAGTTAACATTATGTATGTTAAAGGATGCAGGATATTGGAAGACCCTCCTTTTCTGGGAAAGATAATGATCTACTTTATTTCTTCTCTATCTCTGCATTGTAGCATTTAAAACTAACCCTTTTGCTTGAGAATAAGGAGGATTTGGCCAACAAGGAAATCAGGATAAGCAAAAGAAGCATAATAGGAAGATTGAGATCATAGAGCAATAACAACAGCTCTAAAGAGGAGGAGCAGGTGTTAGAGCGGGGAGGCTGTATTTAGTACATGTCGTTCCACTTGCTGCCATTTCATTCTGTTGGAGGGGAAGAATATGCTGCTCTAATAGTAATTTGGTATTTTTCAGGAAGTGGCAGTAGAGTTTCTGGTTTTAAAAAGTTTGCATATGTTTCTTCTTACTTGCTTTTATGTGAGATCTTGTAGGTCTTGATAAAAGTGTGACAAAGGAAATCCTACTGAATAGTGTTAACTGAATTGGCACTCTTTCATGTTCTTTCTGTTCTCAAATGTGCAAATCCTACTAAGGATCAGAAACATCTTTTACAAGTATTTTAATTTTCTTCCTCTTGCTGTATGCAGTTAACTGCCACATATCCTAAGGTTACATGGTGTCAGCAGACCTAGCTCAATGTCATCTGTGTCTGTTTGCTTTAATGCTTGAAGGATCCGTTCTTGAAAAAATGCAGTATCTGTAAAATAACTGGCTTCATGGATAAGAACATTATGATACTTTCAAATGATTGTGTCCATGTTCTTGTGGTAGAGGTGTAAGAGAACTCGTTGCCTTGTTCACGTAGGCAGTTTTGCTTGCTTACCCATCCTTTTTGACCTTAATGTTCTTTTCCAGAAGCAGTCAATAATAGAACTGTTGTTTCCAGGCTTTGAAAAGGAGTATTCTTAGTATGCATGGGGTTGCTCAAAGATCTTTATGTTGGGTACTTGACTTGCTAATTTAGTGAATTTTCTTACCCATAGCTGGTATGTGGTATAAACCTCAGTACATCATAACCTTAATTTCATCATTATTTGTTCATGTTTAGTGTTCCTTTTAGTTACTGCTATTGGCCTGGTTTTCTATGGAGACAAGGCTGTGATACCACAATGGTGTTCATCTTTTAGTGTCATCCTTTCAAGCAAATTTAAAAGGGATTGGAAAGACCAGTCTAAAGAAAATCAAGCTGTTTCATTGCAATGTCACAAGCAGTAGTTCATGCGTCTTGTGGCTATGTTTGTTTATGTTATGCAATAGTCAGTAGTGTCTTAAAAGGGACTTCCAGTATTCCATCTGTATACTGGGTTTAAGTCAGTGTATAAAACTGTCGTGACAAATACTTGAAAACATTAAGTAGCACAAAGCGATACAAAAATGTTATAATTAAATTTGATGTTCCTACTTTTAATTTTGAGGGAAAAACTGTAGCCATATTTTTTGTTTGCTTTTTTAGTCTTTTAACTCAGGTTTTTGCTTAACAGCGTTTGACTAATCCCTTGGCTAATTTTTACAACTCTGGAAAATAAAGGATAATTTTAGCATGACTAGGATGTTTGTGCAAGAAATAAATTTTAAATTATGCTAATTTTATAACTTTATTTTTGCACAGTGAGAATTGTTTTTTAATCTGTTTATCCTCTGTCATGAGGAAAAAATGATGCAGCTGTGTGGCTTAATTCACTTCAGTTTTGTGAATCACACCTGAAGTTTTCTTGAAGATGTTTTTTAAATCTGTTTTAACAATTGTAAATCTTATTGAATTGAATCCAATTAATGTAGTGATGTAAATAATATTTTTTCAGATACCATATGATCACAAGTATTAATTACTGAACATATAATTATTCTTGTTTGTTTACTAAGCAAATACAGTAAATAGTATATGTTAAAAAACCTAAAGCCAATTCATATAGCACCAAGACCTCTGGTAACATTTTTAATCTCTATATATTGCTTATTGACATGAGCATTCATCTTTAGAATTGGATGTGGTACCCACCAGATGCTTTACAAGACAGGAAATTGGACAATTTTAATAATGACTTTGAAAATGTGAAAATGTTTGGGTTTTTTCATGAGTATTCCATACTGTGGTCCATACTTTTTGCTCAAAAAAGAGTCTTTTCTTTAAAAAATGAAATAAGATTGTTAGCAATTTGCGCTGCATTATACCATGAGTTTTAATTAGTTAGGGCATGATCCCTGTTAAGTGGGACACGGTGGTGTTCATTCCGGCGGAAAAAATAGATTAATTTTTCTTCTCCAGCTGCAGATAAAGATGACAGTTCAGAAGACATATCAGTGCCAAGCAGTCCCCACACAGAAGCTATTCAGCACAGTTCTGTCAGCACTTCCAATGGCGTAAGCTCAACGTCCAAGGCAGAAGCGGTGGCCACCTCTGTTCTCACCCAGCTGGCGGACCAGAGCACAGAGCCCGTGCTTTCCCAGGTCGTCATGGCACCTCCTTCCCAGTCGCAGCCTTCAGGAAGTTGATTAAAAACTTGCGTTGCATCCGTTTCTTAGATATACATTTGTGACTTTAAAGGGAAATCAAAAGACCAGTCTCCATCTAGGAGAAATTGTAGCTTAAAATTATTCATTTTTAAAAATCCAACTTAAATTCGGCTTTACCCATTGACAGGTGAGGATGAGACAGAACACCAGTTCTAGTCTCTTTGCAAAAGACTTCTTTTTTTTAAGTATTAGTTTTACTAGTTATTTTTTGTGCTTAATGTGTAAAGCATGTGTACAGTACAATGTGGTTTATTTCATTTTTAATTTGGTATTATTTCAGCAAACATTGGGGTGAATTACTAAAGGTCATCCCCAAGACTGTGATAGTAATATTATGTGACATTTTTATACCAAAGTTCTGCATAGTCCCTATTGACTTTGTAACGTTAGCAAGGTCATAAAGCACTAGGCAAGAGAAAGACAGTAACAGTAAATTTGCTTTTAGTCTTTTTGCCTTTTTGTTGTTTTGCACATTATGAGAGAAAGAACATTGGGAGAAAAATGTTTGGGTTGTTTTATGTATAACATTTTGGTTGGCTTTTTAACTGTTGGGGTTTTTAATTTGTTTAATAGGGCCAGTACAGTATATGAGATACAGTACTCCTATGCACATACCTATCCTAGATGAGGATCATTACTAAATAGATTTGATTTTTTAAAAAAAATTTGTCAGGGTGTTTTTTTTCCCCCCCTCCAACACTTTAATTCTGGGAGGAGGAGAGCTTTATTTCTCCAGTCAGAACAGGATATTACCCTTTGTTGCTAGGCTGAAACCAGTAAGCATATTGTAAAATACAGGGTTATCGAATATGGAATACTTAGTATTCCAAAGTAGGTTGATATTTTATGGATTTTTGAGTCTCAGACTAAGGAGTTTTACTCATGGTTTTGGATGCCAGAAAAGCCTAAAATCCTTCTTCAGACAACTCAAGACTTTTTTTTGTCATTGTCTTGTATTTGCAAGCTAACTTGTACTTAATTCTTGTGTAAGCACTGTCATCTTTTAGTAGCAAAAATTTTGATACCTTTCTTGTGGAAAAAAAAAAAAAAATCAGTATCTACCGTATCTTGGAAACAATGTAATTATAATGTGGTGTGTGTGGTGTGTGCGTGAGAATGGTTCAGTAGTTAATGCCAGCAGTCTTTTGCTTGAATGTTTAAAGATGCCTTCAATGTGATGCTGGCTGATAGGTGATTGCAGTTTTAAAATGTTATTTACTGTGCGAACTTGGATAACTAACATTCCATGATGTAGTTTGTTTCTGATGAGATGATTGTAGGTACACTTTTTCTCATTATCCAATCATCTGTAGGATATTGAGTTTTTTAAATGTGCCATTATCTATTTTGATTCTGTACTCATGTTCAAAATACAGTACAATATTTTACAATAGATTAAGTTGTTTAAAAAAAAGTAGATGTGTGCTTTCAGGTCAGAAAACTTTGTATAATAGCAAAAACAGATGCATAGTAGCAACTGGCAGTAAAGCAGGATTCCATTATGTATATAACAGAGATTTAATGCATTTATAATGGGTTGTGTAGTTCATTTGCTCTTCCTTTTCCACACTATACTATGTGTTTTTAAGTGTCAGTGCCATCAGGTTTCTATTTGATTCAGTTTTAAATCTAAAAATGTAATTGATCCACAGGAAAATTATAATTTCTACTATATATACAACCATGCTATAATGAAAACTGGACAAAGACGTATCTAAGTCATATATGTATCATTGCAGGGCTTTAAGCATGAAAATAATAGGGATTCTAATTATTTTGTATTTTAAAACTAAGAAAGTTGATAACCTCATGTATTTAAAAGTCTTACTTTCCCATTTTCAAGATAAAAAGCTGTAACAGTTACTGAACGTTTCCAGGGTGGTGAAATACAGTGGACCTCTTGTGAGAAGGAAATCAACTGCAAAGGCACAAAATGTGAATTCTGCAAGAAAGCTATACAGTCACTTTTCATTGTAGTTTTGGTGGACTAGGTAGGGCCTCATTGATTATACTATAATTTGCTCTCCTAAACACAGAGGCTTTTAAATCATATTTATATAAGTGGAGTTTTTTTATAACAAAACTGTCGCGCTTGTAAAATAAGTCTACATAAGTGTATAGGAGACATGTAAACAGTTAATGAATTTAACAGTGGGGCTGGAAAAAGAACCATTAAAATCTGTGTTCAGCAAATAGAGAAAATTTATTAGTTGTACTACCATGGATTCCATTTTGAGACGTATGTCACACTACTTCTGTACTTAGCATTTTGGGTCTTTACATTTGACATGTTTCACAAACTGTACTGTTTTCTTTTATGTGCAGTTTGCATGAGTAAATCATCAAAGAGAATAAAATCTATCTTTAAGTTATGTTCCTATTTTAATGAAATTATAATTGTTCTAAAAGGCAGCACTGTCTTCAGACTTGTTTCTTCATCCTTGCAATTACCAGCATTTTTCTGGAAGTCATTACTATACTGTCAAAGTGATGTTATGTAAATAAGAACACTTATGTTTCTTTAGAAAGTTAAGCCAAATTCCATTGCTCCACAGCTGAACTCCAGCAGCTTCTGGGGAGCAAGCCTTGCATCGTTAGTTTCAGGAGCCCAAGGTAATCCACAGGTAAAGGAGTTCATAAACGTAGCTTGGTGATCCAGACGTTGCTCAGCCATTTCTGGTTGCCCTGAGTTCCACAGCAAGAGCACCGTGTGTGATCAGATTTTCCAGCTAACCTCCAGGTATCTTGCTACACATGAAGCCAGGAAATAACAGCTGTAGGCAGGTGAACTGCTCACAGTTATGTTGTGAAAGGATGAGGAAAAAATCACACCCTCGTGCTTGATTTTTAGAATATTAAAAATGGTTTGGGCTTATTTATGAGTGTTGGAAAAGTATATGGAGCGGCATATTCTGTTATATCATTTGAGAAGCTCTTGACAGAACCACGATATGGAGGCTTTGGAAGAAAGAGAAAGGGTAAAGTTGCTGTGTACTTGCATCTATCGCGTGTGTTGACCAGAGGAAATTGCACACAACTTTGAGCCAGGTTGAGAATAATGCCCAAGGCCTCTGGGGCTTCATTATGTTCTTTTTCTGACTATATGAGTAATGCTTGTCACTCCCAGGGCTGTACTACAGGGCAGTTGGGGGGTGGAGGGGGCAACCAACCCACTTTTTAAAGCCTACATTGTAAAAAGGCCTGAGTTTATACCTAACTCTCCGATCCAAGTAAGCTTTTTTTTCCTCTTTAAAATGCTAATAGAGGCTGGGCAAAGAAAGATATTGCACTGATGGAATGAGATGACAGAAGTGGTGGATGAACGGTGATTTCAGCTACCAGAATTACAGAAGTAATTTGCTTAGAGACAGACACAAACATTTTAATTGGTCATCATAAATGATAATGAGGAGAGAACATAGTGAAATTAAGTGCATCCTAATAAAGTAAGGTATGGTAAATTGCACTGAAGGAAACCAGTGATGCTTCTTGACATGATTAATATACTCATGACGATGTGTCTAATGAAGGTTGTTTGCGTTTATATGCTGCCTGTTGCTTCCCTCAGTAGAGAAATAATTTGAACTGCGCTCATTTACATTGCAGAACAGTGAGTGCAGGATTGACTTACAGTAGTCTTTTCTTTACATTTATTTTTAACCATTGCATCAACAGAAATACAGATGTGATTTATTTAACGTGTGTCTTGTATAACACTGTAGAGTAGGTCCAGATGACACTATCGTGAAATAATTTGTATTTTTAAAGTTTTATGTTCTTTAATCATAAGTCTCCTGTCCTTTTAATTTTAGGTTCTAATATGAGTTGTGGTTTTTATGACCTTTCTTGTTCCTCGCTTTCTTCCTTTTCAAAATATTTTTCTTTGAGTGATGAGCCCTTGAAAGTGCCTATATGTTTAATGTAGAATTTGTTCTTTTCATGTTGCCTATGAAGTCTTGACATTTACGTCTTCCCAGAATGAGATATATTACAAAATACATACTTAGGCCTGGAAGGACATCCTGAATCTCCAGTATGGAATTTTTAATTTTGTAGAAAATTTCATTACAGATGTTCTGCACAACTGCTGAGTGCAGGTTGTATGCTGATGGCTTCATAATTCTGCAAAGTACAACTATCTTTAAAAAAAGTCTCTAACTTCTTAGGTGTGGTGTTAGTTATCATCTAACTACATGGCCATCAATAGAATAACAAGACAGACTTTATTTTAAGCCTTGCCTAAAGTCTCTATCCCTCTTTTATTACCATTTTTATAATGATGAGGTATGTTGTTCCAAGCACTTTTTTCCTATTCGTTTTTGGGGAAGAGGAGGGAGGAGAGAGAAGGTTCTTAAATTGTTAAATAAACTACCTGTAACAGAATTTAATCTGGGAATTAATACTTGGTCTGAAAAGCATTGTGAAATGGCTATGCAATACATTTATTATTTTTAATCCCTAGCTAAAGAAATAGTGGCTTGAGCTACATAAATTGATTGGAAATGGTAACAAGCATAAAATATACAAAACAGCTTGAAGTGAAGAAAAGGATTCATGCTTCTAGGAGCTTTTGTTTGTTTTTAATACTAATACCCTGACACAAAGTAGGGAGCGGGCAGTATTTGTAACCACGCTGGAGAGCAGGGCCTGGTGATACTCCAGCTTACAATTAATGAGCTTAAAGGATAGTAGTGGGTGGTTTAAGGAGATCTGTCAGTGCTAGGCGGAGAAGATGAGCGTGCTGTCACATCGATACCTTCAGAGGAACAGAAGTAGAGGTAACCAGATTTTCCTCACCTGACTCACCTAGGGCTAGCTTAATACATCAAACCACAAGCATGAGCTATTACAATTCCATTTATTACTGTCTGTCCCGAGGTGGATTGAATGCAATGAACACAAGTCTGATGGGTGTGTTTAGCTACCCCTAAGACAAAAGTTAGCTTTTTTTTTTTCAACTGCCTAAAAAGTCCCTGCTCTTGTTTTGCTGCAAACTAGTATTGGCATTGTACATAAATAGTATTTTCCTCTCTTTAGCTGAGTCACTTGTTCTAGACCGTTACAGAAGGCAGAAATAGTGTCTTTGATAAATCACTGGACTGATACATTTTAGAAACAATTATTTCAAAAAGCCTACTAATTTGTTTATATTTAAAAATGGGAAATTGCATCTTACATCTAGGATCCTAGTCAGAGGAAAAGGGAGACAAGTAAAGAGAGAATGAGCCCTCTGCTTCAACAGCAAACAAAATAATTTGCCTTTCCAAATAAATTGAGAAAATGAAATGTAGAGGGGGAAAAAAAAAAAGTACACCATTTGCACACTATTCCTTCTGAACAAGAAGGTGCTGTGTTGCATGCCTCAATTATGCCAGCCCTTTTTCTTGATACTGACTCTGACAAGAAGATGTATTCTGTGATGATCTATTTCTTCAAAATATTTACAGTGATGTTAGAAATGTTTTGATCTCACTTGAGGTAAGTAGCATAAACATCCTTTTATTCATGACTCTGAGAAAGAGACTCTTAAAGGCGATATAATGTATAGTACAGTCATTCCAGTTGTCTATAAAGTGCCAACAAACTTTATAGTCAGCATGGTTATGATTTCAAAACAAGAAAAAGGGTACTATTTCAGTTTTCTTGTTTCCTCTCCACCCTTTCAGCAGAATTGCTTTAAAAGGCTAATGATTTTTGCTGAAAAAATAGATAATCCTTGTAAATGTTGAACATACGCTGTATATTTTGCTGGATGATAGGAGCATTTTGAACACAGGATCATTTTGTTGAATATTTAAGGAATCTCAAACTATCAAGTTTACAATTTACTTTCACGTATGTGTGAACGCATAACATTTCTTTATCCTAACAGTTGCCCAAACTTTTAGAGATCTGATTCTAACAGGTCTTTGCTCTTCTTTCTTCTGTAAATTGCGCAGTACTGTCTTGAAAGCTGTGTAAGAAGGTTGCTGGTGATAGATCTTTGAGCTCTGTTTCCAGTCACCACACAACTGGAATGCGCTTTCTGGGTTGTCAGCATAGTTGTATTTGTCACTTCTGCCTATCACATGGCACTGCATTGGCTTCCTTGGTGTGGAAACACTTTATACTGACTTGAATGCTTCTCTTCTATAGTCTCTTAAAATCCCAAGTACCAGTTCATTATATAAACACTGGCTTTTTCATTTTTCCAAAGGTCTGGCAAAATCATTTCATTTCAGGAGAGAAATGCATGATCTTTACCTACTCTTGTAATTTCATATCTGGTTTACATATTGTTTTCACATACTGGATAAGAGCACACACCCTACTCAATGTTACTGCCCTCTAGAACATGCCAGGCACCCACACGTGTTTGTTAGGGTGCATAAATTCTGTGGGTCTTGTCTACCTAAGAAGAATGTCACCAGCTTGCCAGAGTTAAAATGTTATAAACACAAACTTCTAGAGAGTGTAAAGTTTTGGGTTGACATGTCTATTGATTTATTTCAGTCCAGCTCCTGTTGCTGGAGAATAGTATTAAGCTAAATTAATGAAAAATAAATTCATGTGTATAGTTGCTAAACCAATACTAAGCAACCCACTTCTTTAAAATATTTAATTTAAAGCAAATTTCCTACAATGACAATTTCAAAGAAACTTGTGCCCGTTTTATGAAGAGGTGAAGATTAATTTCACTCTAGTAAAGTTAGGTTCCTTCTATAAAGAGGCTTTCCCAAGCCAATATGAGAGCAGGATCTGATACAGCCAGCTGTTAATCACCATCAGTGTTTCTGTCATTAAGCATTACTTAGTCAAAATTTGAGTGATGCACAGACATTCTGTGCATCATGATCCAGTGATTATCTCTTTTTTTTCCCTTCTAACTCATTATTGCATTTCTAAGGCCCAAAGTTACTCCTCAGAAGTTACTGTCATACCTAGAGCCTTACTGCAGCTTAGAGTAAGCAGAGAAGCTTTTTTTCCTGAATATTTTCTTAATTTTACTCTTCAAATGCTCAGAAACCTATGATATTAGTGTTTATGGGTTATTTTAATGCTGCCATAAGCCTCCCCTCTACCAACAGTCATTCAGGCCTTGCCTGCAACCAGAAGCAGTTACCGCTGCTGTTGCCAGTGGAGTTGAGGACCTGCTAAGAGCAAGAGACCTTAGTGTGAGACCTATTCTTCAGATACATTGAGCATATGTTTAAAAACTCTTGAAATATTTCTGAAGCATGCAGCTATGCAGTTTTATATTACACAAAAAACTTAGTTATTCTTCAAAGAGCAAACTTGGAATATCTTTGGGTTCTGTTCTGGGGGTTTTTGGTTGGTTGGTTTTTCTTTCAGAATTTCAGGGGGAAATGAAGTTTCATCAATATTTTGATTGCTGAATTTTGCTGTGAAGAGCTGTTAAAAGGCTACTGTATGCTCAGAGCAGCAGTACTTAGGATGTTCTAATGAAAAGGCATCCTCATAATATTGTGTATATTTGCATATATGCAAAACTAAATTAAGTGCATTTATTGAAGGTGTTTTGATTTCCTGTAAGGGTTAACTGTACTCTTGTCTCTGAAGGAAAAGGTTAATACTTCACTTCTCAGACTCCCATTTTGCAGAGTAAGGGAATCATCTTGCTTGCTCTTAATCTGACTTTAAGAGGCTTGTGGACATTAAACAAGCTACCTACATGTCACTCCAGGATGTGCCCAGTAGAATGTCATTGCACCTCTGATATGACCCTGCAAAGATTAAGAATGGAAATATCATCTTGTACATCACAGCTTGTACAAGCTGAAATTAAAATGAACCAGTGCAAAGTAGTATTCATAAGAGAATATTATGAAATTATTATTTCATAGTAATCAAATTGTAACAGCTCTATTCCTTGAACGGGAATTATTCTTTGTACTGCAATCTCTGTTAAGGGTTGATCCAAAAATAACAGGAAATACTGTGTACAGTTACTGGAGCAAGGCATTTTTGGCAGGTTTCCATGGCATGCTCAAAGTCTGTGAACTGGCCTCCATTTGTCTTTCATTTAAAAATGTGGAAAAGATTTTTGGCAAGTGCTGACTACAGCTCAACCCCCTACCTACTGAGCAGAGGGTTGAAGAGGCACAACTGTAGCTAAATAAAGGGGATTTATAAATTGGAAAGTAAAAGTGTCTTGTGTCAGTGATGTCTTGCTTATACAAGACAATGGATAATAAATTATTAACTGAATGAGATAAGTAATTCCATTTCCTATTATTTCCTGCTGTCTGTAACAAGTAATTCGAAACCTAGAGGTTTCTAATTTCTCAGGAACAAAATGCCATCTAGTGGTAACTGCTGAATACTTTCAGCAAATGCTTTTTTTATATTGATACAAAGTTTTCATCTCTTTTTTTCCTGATATTCTACACTTTAAAAGCACATTAAGCTCTTGAAAGAAGAAGATAGAGAGGTTGGGGAAAGCTTCCCCAAGGCTGTGCCTGGGCTGTCGCGCTGCCTGCTGCCCGGCTGCTTGAGAGCTACTCCCTCCTCTGCTGCCAGCCTCGGGCAGGCACTGGAGTTTTCCCCAGCTAAGGGCTGAAGAAACTTTCATGCATAACCAGCAGGCTGCACCTTATTGTCACTTGATAATAAAATACAAAAATGTTATTTTGCCCAGTGCTGTATGAAAAGAGCTGAAAGCCACCTTCGCTTCACTGACTCTGTTCATCTGCATCTCTTCTGGCAGGAGGCATTTCCCCCTAGTTCATCATTCTCCAAGGAGCTAGGGGGAAGCCATTCCCTCTACTCTTCTAACGAACTACCAGGGAATGGTATAAGCCTCTTCATAGCATGTTTTGCCTACTTGACTCCTTAGAGAAGAATATAAACACTAAAAAAAAATCAAAGCTAGAATCTGGCCTCTAGAACAGATGCCTGAAAAAGTAACTGTGGTAAACTGTCTTCTGGAGTTGAGTAACAGACTTTGCTTGTACAGCAAAAACAAATAATAAAACTCCCATCGCTATATTTGAAGGTATTCATCAATGTAAACTGGGGATAGGAGACAGCAGTCACATCCTGCATGTGATTTGAGCCCACTGATGGAGATAGTTTGGCTTTATAAACAGAGCTGACTGAAGAGAGCTCTGTGGTGTTTCTTTCCATGGTTTTACACTTCATTGTGACAGGGGTTTTGTGGTGGTTGTTTATGGGACTGCTTTTTTCATGTGCTATTTTAATTTCTCTGTCTCCTGGTCCACATTACTGTGTTCCTTTGCAAGATGCTCACAGCAGCAGTCACCAGGGCCAATAGTCTCTGAGATGTATTCTGCAGGCTTATCAGAAATCTAATCTGTCCTGCTGACGTTATCGTAGAAGTCAATGAAGATGGCATGATGTTGGTTTGATGGGCTGTGAAGGAGTTTGTGGATGGATAAATAAATCCTTCGTTTTAATTCTTGCTTGTATGGTATTTGAAGTAAACAGCAGCAAACTAAGGAGTCTGATTAACAAGAGCACTCACAGCACAGCTTACCAAGAAGGTCATTTGATAGTTCACACTGGTGTGGGCTCACTGCCCTTGCTGTCCTGCCAGTACTGGCCCTCGTGCACCCATCTGGCCCTCTAGGAGGCTGCTGGTTATCTTCTTAGGCCATGGCAT
This sequence comes from Brachypteracias leptosomus, assembly GCA_013401335.1. Lineage (NCBI taxonomy): Eukaryota > Metazoa > Chordata > Aves > Coraciiformes > Brachypteraciidae > Brachypteracias > Brachypteracias leptosomus. Next base: position 34,972 of record VYZX01009308.1, on the reverse strand, counting down.
TGGGCAACAGCCAGTGCAGCTGCAAAGAGGATGGAGCAGAAACAGGACCAGAGCAGCATTGGTTTAGGCGGGAGTAAATTGTCATGGAAGCATGTTTAGGTCGGCAGAACAGGAAGAGTTCTGGGAGTGTTGGCAAATGCAATCTGAGAAGCATCAAGAAATCTGTCTTGTTTGTCCTAGCTAAAAATGCATGAAGAAATCCCAAGATCTGGGACAAATTCTTAAAGCGAGACTAGTGGCTTTCTCTGAGTAACAACTGTGGCCTTACAGCTGTTGTGGCTGCATCTGCCCTTCACTCAAGTTTTCAGGGCAGCAGGTTGCTTTGAGGAGAATATGACTCTTCATAGGCAGAAGGAAGGTGTCCTTTTGTGCACATAGAAAAGAAATCTTAGGAGCAAATGGCCAACAAATCAAACCTTGAAATAAAGGGGAAGAATAGTAAATAATCTGTAATGATCCATCTGAACTATGCATCTATGTCTTCTGAAGATATCAAGCAAAATACAAATGTAAATTAATTTGAATATAGTGCCTACACAAGGTTTTCCATTCCTTCAAGGTACTGAACAGAGCACAGGTGATGTTACTTTTAATGGGATTTTTTTGTCTTTCTACGGTAATGATTATATGCTGTAGAGAGGAAATTAATAATGCTATATAACACAATAATCTGGATTAATGTTTTTGATTTTGACACTCTCAGAGGATAAACTAATCTGATTTCTTTGCCCAATGTTCCCTTAAATCAGTTTAAGACACATTCTTTTTAAAAATTTGTCCATCTGGGAGCAGAAGGGAGAGCAGTTTTCTCTTGGTGAACCTAAGAAGCTATTTTCCAAGAATAAGCAGCAAATTGGCAATTGAAACTTTGCTGCAACCCACACTGAACTGGTGAGGGCCTGGGTTGCCCTGTTCATGCAGTAGCATACAGTGCTTGCCCAAGAGCTTTTCTTTGTTGCATCTTTTCAATACTTATTTCCCTGACTTAGCGGGGTTTAAGAAAAAAAAAAAAGGCTCTTCAGAAACTGCTTCCCTTATTAGGGATTTGCTGCAGATAAACTCTGAATTCTGAAGTCACTGTATTTGCATAGGCTGAAAGCATTGGCACCACATCTCTATCACATGTAAGAAACCACTAGGAACTGAATTTTGGAAGGGCTAAACCAAGAATTAGTTCCCTATACATCTGTGTGATAGGAGATCATGTGAATTTACATTTGAATATGTGAGTTTGAATTCCAGATCCGAGGTTGGTGTGGTGATGTGCAAGTCAGATTGCAAGATCAATTGTGTGACCTCTGATTTTGCTTAAAATAAAACTGCTGCATGCACAGCTGAAAAGTCACCAAGTCTTAGTGATTGTCTCTGGCATTGCCAATTTAGGACCTGGATATCTGCTAATTTAGTTTTGCTTTGTTGAGGGGCTTTCCACGTGTCTTGTTTAACAACAAGCAAAATGTGCACAACTATGGGATATAAGTATTCTATTATTAAAGAGAAATAACAAGGTTTTCTCCCTTCCCCATTTCCTTCTCCCCCAGAAAAAACAGTGGCAACAGGTACAGAAAAGAGAAATTTCTCTCTGTGTGGTCTACATAAAAATTTTGCTTTTTGACACAGATAGAAGAGCTCAGAAGGAATTGGACAATTTTTGTCCTTTCGTAAGGAATCTCACTGTTGTAAAGTTCACTAAAATTATTGTGAGGCTGGAAGATCAAGAATGAATAGTGAAAATCTCAAACCCTAATTAAATCTTACTATTACTTCCAGGATTGGTTTATCTCCTCTCTAGGAATACTTGATTTGAACAGCTTGTTTAACAGGAAAAGCTATTGATTCTTTCAATAACACTTTAGAATCGTTAAGGGGGAAAAACTTTAATCTCCTTGAGCTCTTTGAAGTTGCTTTGGTTAATGTCATCTCTCTGTGATCCTGAAGAGCTAATGCTGATCTTGAGAGATATTTCCAACATTGTTCTGTGCTGCTTTTTGTGCCCTGCTTGCAGAGTTAGCTCTGGTGAGTGCAGTAAAGCAGAAAGGTACCACTAGTGCAAGTGCCTGCTTGCTCGGTTTGGAAGGTCTTACATTCTCCTGCAAAAGTCTTCCTGGTAGAAAAAACCCCAACACTTCTCTTAGAGATTCATTACACTGCAAATTAGTTATTCAGTGCTTCTGCTGTCTCAACACTTTGAGACTTGGACTTAGAAACATCTTCAGGTCATTAAAGTTCATTCTACAAAGGCACTTGATAACTAGATTGCATATGCCAACAGAGCAGGAAATTCTCAGAACGTTTCCAAAGTTGACTTCTTATTCATATAGTCCTTTTTCTGAACTATCACATAAAATTCAATTTCAAATCTGATGCAGTTTGCCTTACCTGGGCCCATACACCCTTGTCCATATAAAGCACATTACTGAGCTTTAACATACCCTTAAATGTTTCTTGTGCTTTAAAGCTCAGACATTCTTTTGAAGAACTGTAAGTATCATAGAAGATGCAACTCTGTCTGAGAAGCAAGTTGCATGGGTTAACTAATACCCTCACCAAAAACATTATTTTTGACTGACTTCAGCAACATGTACATTGGCTTCTCTACAAATGTAGAAATTACTTGAGGGCTCTGGTGTTAGAAACTCAAACAATTGCACTAAAAGCATGCAGGTCATATATAGCACTTCAGAATTGCAGGTTTGGGCTGCTTATGGAAAGGTTTAAATTTTTTTAGCAATTCTTCAAAGCCATCCAGTGGATCTAGAAGTCTCTGTGGACTACATGAAAAATCACCACCAATTTCACAGCATAGCTTATGGCTTCAAGCAGGAGGTCATCTGCTCAGGGTTGAAGATATTTTGAAAGTCAGGACTAGAAGTATCTTGCAGATTTTTAATTTATTTTTTTTTTGATAGCTGGCTTATTCTAAGTTTTTAGTGTTTATTGATTAAATTATACTCATAACGGTTTATTCCTAAGACTATTTTGCCGATGGCTTGCCTTCTGTTTTTTAACTTGCAATTACCAATTTTTTTTCCAGTATATACAAGCACTACTTCAACTAACGCCTTAATATGTATTTCTAAGCATGGTATAAAAAGGAAATATTATAAAAGTTAAATAGAAGCTATAAGCTGCATTTTACAGCCAGTATAAACACACTTGGGTGTTTTATAGTCATCAGCATTATCTCCTTTGATACTTGAGGCTTGTCCCAAGGAGATAGAAAGCAGAAACTTCCTGGAATTTCTTTAATTAGCCTGCTCATTTCACTTAATAAAACAAGCAATGAAAAACATATTGTGTTTCATACACGGGACTCTTAAAAAAGAAACTCAGAGTATGTAGCTCTTACATCTGACCAAATGTGCAAGCGATTTTGAAATTTCCTAGTATTTTAATAATTTTATTAATAACTGAGCTTGCATTAGAAGTCTATGCTGATGGGATATGCTAGTAAGTGTGCACAAAAGTAATAAGAAAGCTCGTAAAAAGTCCGGTGTTAAAGTATATTCAGATCAGCTGCAAATAAAAATGCCCTTTTGCAGTTATAAATACTTTAGTCTTGTCTATTTTGATGATGTGCACTCTAAACATCACCTGGAACCTGTTGCAAGAGGAAAGCTCTGAGTGTCAGCATAAACCCCAGTGTGCTGAGCAACCACAGTCTACAGTGAGCATGAGAGTGACCAGCACCTTGTTTGTGTGCCTGTGACCTCAGGAAGTTCACACCCTAAAGGAAGGTAAGTCTCAGTTTTGGTCAAATCTAGTAATTCATGTGATAGTGATCATAAAAGAAATCTGGGTAGCTCTGGACTTTCCCTTTCTATATAGCACACTTCATTTTCTAATCCTCTGTCCCAAGACACACAGGAGACAGGAAGACCAGTCCTTCCTTGGCATAACTGCAGTGCTGGAAGTACCTGTACATTTGTGTTTGAAAGTGTTAAAGGAGTTAGTCAATGTTTATTAAATAAATAATAAAGTAAAGGTGAATGTTGGGAAGAAAATAGAAATGAGGTAGTTCTTGACATGAAAGACAGGGCAGGATACCCGCCAGAGAACCTGAAAGTAGCCATCTAATTTAGAAGAAGGTGTACTTCAGATGTACCTAGCCTAGCATTTTTTGTTCTCCAGCCTACTTACATCAGCAGTGTTAGAGCAGAGCTGTTACTGCAGGGGCAAAGGTGGATGTTCTTGGAAAGTGCTGCTGCTTTTATCTGTTGCATGGGAAAAGCTGGCTAGGAAGAATGATTCATGTGCAGGTTTTCTTTTTAATGGAAATTATATCAAAGATTAAAATCATATGGTTTTGCCAAGATACAAAGATAGCATCTACTATATCCTATCCATAACCTGCTCGTGACATAATTCCCATCACATTTATGCATGTCTTGAAAATCCAATTATGTACTCCTTAAGAATTATTGTAGAAAGGACTTTGCTCAGGAAACACAGTCAAGAGGGAGGTTTTTTCCTTTGATGCATTCCATTTAAAAAATGGCATGAAGTCTCATAGCATCAGTCTAAACACAGCAAATAGTTTAGATGTTAAGAAAACATTTTAAAATTAAGATTAGGCTCCTATGCTGCTTCCTCTTACATCTTGTGGCATTCACTTCCAGGATAACCAGAAAAAAATCTAGCTCTAAAGGTTGTTGTCACCTATGTCTGTTAAACTCAGAGGGACAAAAGCAGGCATGTTAAGTCCATTTGTCATTTCACTGATGTGTATCAACTACTATGTACAAAACTGCTCTAAATTGTTATGGGATATAGTGCAGTTCTTATTGATCAGGACAGAATCCCAAACGTGAATTTTTAATGCGGTCGTTGTGATTTAAAACAGAAGGTACTGTGGATACATTACACACCTCACTTTCTCTGGCAATGATCATCAAATCCAACATGCAGGTTCCTCCCAGTAACTGCTATTTAGTCTGTACCCCCTAGATAAAGGGAAAAAAAAATTACCACCAAAATCTACAGACTAGCACAGGTGCCAGTAAAACACTGATCATGTCTGGTGTGCAAAGGTTGCTCATAGCTGCTGTACTTGAGCTAGATGCAGGGATTCTCTCATTTGCTATGCCCATACAGCAATTGGGTAATAGTGTTTAAATGAGTTTACCATTAATAATGAACATTGTCCAAAAGATAAGCTCAAATGTCAGTTCTCTCATTAGAGGGAGGGAGATTATCTAAAATACTGGTATTGTGCAACGACAATTATGGGTGTGATGGTAGGCTTGATGTTTTGTTCAAACAGCTGTCCTCCATATAAACATTAATTTTAACTAGCAAGCTTGGTAGTCAGACTTAAAACTTTTTATTGATGACTTTTAAATTAGACAGAACGATTGAATTTATCTTACTGAACATGGGGCAGGAATCTGCCTTGCCATTTTCCAAGGAGTAAATGTTCTGTTGCAAATCATGTGAACTCTGAATCTGGTCAATAAGGCAGCCCTTGGCTACCTCCCTGCCCTCCCCACGAACTCCCAGCATTTACACATTAGAAGCTAAATTAAATTCTACACAAGGCAAGGCTTCTATGGTGCTGTTATTCTGCTGTCGAGGGGGTCTGTTGCAGGAAGACACTGATACTACTATTCATCAGGTAGCATCTCACCATGTCTTCACTTTTACTGCTTGCCATTAACACAGGACAGCTATAATTTATGTTGGTTTTTCTTTTTTTTTTTTTTTCCTTCACACAACATTATATTTACTAGCTGGGAACATCTCTTTACAGTTGTGTATGAAGCTTCTAAAATGTCAGTGATTAATTTTAAAATCTCATTTATCATTGTATGATTAGTGAGTTAGTTAAGGCTTGATGAATAAATGTCGGGTAATTAGAAGAAAATTTTGTACCAGACCCTCAGACAAGGTGATGGATCAAAGAAAGGCCACTGTGGAAAATGGGCCATTGCTCAGCACCAAGAATGAGGGAGTAAAAGGAGAGAGGCCAAAATAAAAACACACACTGAGAATTACAAATCCCAGTAATGAAATTTAATGTGAAGAATGAAGCAGTACTAACTGACTGCAGTATTTAAAGAAGCTTGAGGCTCGAGAGACGAGGCAAGAAGCCTGCTGAAGGACAATGAGAAGACCAGAAAATAGCCTGTTACATATATATTTCTCTTCTAGAGACTTTATCCTTGAGGCACACTTTGTAAATATACCCCTAAATATTCTTACTAGACAGCAAGCACTATGTGCCTTTCCTACAGATTGTGATGCTAGCAAACCAATTTTGGCAAGGAGGGCTTTTCAAGGGCTAAAGATCTAGTGAAGTAAGACACCAAGTTCACCCTTGCTGTCATTTCAATCAAGGTCATGCAAAATGGGGTCCTCTTTTGTGCTCTTCCCTGCAAAAGAGCAAACATACAAGTTAGGTTCTCTCCAGAGGAACAGAGCTCCTCTGGCTGAGCAGGGCCAGGCTTCATGCTGGCTGCTCCCAAGCACCCGTGTCTCCTCCTCTTGCCCCCATGCAAGGGGACAAGAGGTTAGTGCTCGGGAAGCTTCAGCTCTTTTCTGACAAAATTCCCAGAGTTGCAGTTAAATCATTGTTATTGCTGGTGTGCTAAGATGTGTTGGCCTGATAAGGCATTATGTAATTTTAAGATAAAGTTGTTGTTAAGCAGAAATTGCCATGAGGACTTCAGGTCTATTCAAAAGCAGGGTGTGGGGGAAGGGACCTTCACCTAGTGAACTTCGGACTAATTTTTTTTTTTATTTGCACCTTTGATTTCTTCCTGCTGTGTCAAGGCTATCATCAGCCTTTGTAAAACCCACAGTTGTCATCAGGCAAAATGGTACATGCTGTGTACGGCCACTCTTCTTGCCACCCCCAGCAGCATTCTCATGCCAACACTTGTGAAGGCTGGTCGAGGGCTGTGGGTATGAGCCTGCCTGTGAAGTCCTTTCCAAAGCTGCTGCTGTTCTCTGTGGGCTGCTGGAGCCTGAGCCAAACCATCCTCTCAGACCAAGCAAATAATCACTTCAGAAATAACGATTGAGCTCAGATTGTTTTGAAAACTCAAATCAGCTGCAGAACTCTTCCTGGCACAGTAAAATATGACTCTAGTAACTAACTGTGAAATGGCCAATACACTTCCCTAGGTTTTAGCCATAACGGCAGTAACAGCCAACGCATGATTAGGCTGTTGAAATGACAGTAATCAAATTACTTAGACTGATCTTAACAATTCTAGTAGTGATAATGCCTATTATGAAAAATAGTGTTACTCTCTCTGGACAGTAAAGCATTTCTAATGCATGCAGTTCAGTAAATAGCAATAAAGATTTTGGAGTAGTGGGAGAGTAAAAGCTGGCTATTTAACTGAAGGACATTGGAGTGAAAGCTTGGGATTTAATCCCAGGAAATGTAAGAGAAAAAAACCAATCTCTATGAAGATCCAACCTATTTTCAAAAAGTAAAGCAAAACACTTTGTGCACACAATGGTCAAATCATGCAGGCAGAAAGCCAAGGATATTTTTTTTTTTTTATTGTTGCTTTTTTCCAAACCATTTTTCATCTATTTTATCCTTCTTTTAGCCCTGCAATTAAAATATTATTTCTCAGTAGTCTAGCTGCTCAATAAACTTTTGCACTTTATACATGCAAAATGAAAATGTTTTGTGAAATTGTGTCCATTGTGGTAAAACTCATTTGGGACGGAATAAAATAGAGGAAACGATCACCCTGAGATAAAATGTTTATTTTTTTTAACTTTGCACAATAAGCAAAATGTATCAGCATTTAAATCTATGTTTTGAAATATTCGACAGGCGTAACAAAACCTCATGGTTTTCTTGTCATATTAAACAAGATTTAAAGATATCAAATACTTCCCCTCATGACCTTTCCTTTTTGTTCTCTACAAAAAGCCTAGGCAGAATTCAGAGTATGAAAACCTATGTGCAACAAACTACATAAAACACCCATTCTTCAAACATTCTTCCTTGTGTTTTGGCTGCCTTGCTGAAAGAAAATGTATGTTAGGTACTTGCTGACCCTGAGCTGCCTTCACCCAACTGGAACCAGGAATTGCAGCAGCTATAGATGCAGCCTGTGTACAGGCTCTTCCTTCTTCAGAATGTCCTATGGCAAAAGCCTTGTCTCGAAGGTCCCTCTGCTGTGGTTGCCCCCAGCGAAGGTGGGACAGGTTCTCCGACGCTCGGAGAAACGCATCTGCACGATCTGCCTGCCCTGGCTGGTGTCTCCCAAGCCTCCGCTGGAGGTTGTGGATTTGCACAGCTGTGATGGGTTAAATTTGAGTAAACAATCCGTGTCGATCGCGCTCGGGATGGATTTGAATTCTCGGCACGCACAGCTCGCATCTGAGGAGCGAAGTGATGCTTGAAGTGAGAAACTACAGTAGCGCTCACCCAGGCGGGCCTGGGTCCCGGGGGGGAGACCTGCTGGGTACTGACTCACCCCTCTTTTAAATACCTGCTTTCAGGTTAAAAATGCGAACTGTATGAAGGGCTTACACCGGGCATGATATCTCTTTCAATTAAATGCTTTTAGCTTTGAAATTTACAGTCCTGGACAGCGAAAAATGAGGGCAGCTGGGGTGGCTGCGATTTCTCACACCAAAACATTTTGCGGAGAATTCCTCAGTTTTGCTCTCTTCATGCTCGCTGGCATGTAAGTGGGAATTTTCATCTCGCTTTAAAAAAAGTCGTGTTTCTCCCAAGACCGCTGGTTCCTCTCCTATACCAGAGCGGCGCAGCCCTGCCAAGGGAGGTGGGAGTACAGGCCGACGCCGCTGGGCCGCTCTGCGGGGCAACCTGGATCCTCGGGCCGCTTTCCACAGAGAATCGCCTCAGGGGAGCGGAGTCGCCCGGGTCGGCCCCGGCGGGCGGCGTGAGGGGATGGGGCCGGGAGCGACCGCTCCGCGCTGAGGGGGCGACGCTTCCCTTTGTGCCCCGGCGGGCGGCGGGCCGGCCGCGTTGCCATGGGAACCGTCCCGCCGGCTGCGGCGGGAGGAAGGCGGATCGTGAGGCGGCTCAAGATGGCTCCCCGAGGCGGCGGGCCGCAGCGTGAGCGCGG
>VYZX01009308.1:2114-25632 GCA_013401335.1 Brachypteracias leptosomus | reverse complement strand
CCGGCCAGCCCCCGCCGCCCCCCGGGCCCGCCCCGCCGCCGCCGCCGCGATGGCTCTGACCTTGTTCGGTGAGTAACGGCCGCCGCAGCCCGGCGGGCGGGGGCTGCCGGCCCCCATTGTCTGCCTCTCGGCCGCGCCCGGGCGTGGGCGCCGGCCCGGAGGGCTGCCGCAGGACCAGGCCCACTGCATCGCCCCGGGGGCGGCCTCGGGGAACTGTGAACCGGCTGCGAGACGTGATGGGCAAATAAAAGTTACGGTTCTTCGGCGAGCCCCCCCCGGTGACTGCGCGGCCGGGCCGGGGGCTGGCTAACGGGAGACCCCCGCTCCCCCGGGGTGCGGGGCGCAGCTGCCCGTCTGTAGTTGTGTGAATCGCGGGGGTTCGTGGAAGGCCGGTTCCAGGGGGCTGCGAACAGTGCTGGGGCTGCTTCACAGCCCCAGACAACGCAGTGGGAGCCCGCCTGAGAGAACTCCGGGTTTAACTGTTGAACATGTGGATTAGCTGAAGTAATGTTATTAAGCTTGCTTAATATGCTTAATTTTACAATGGGGGGGAAAAAAAGCTACAAACTGCTTCTAGCGACATGAGGCAATTGCAGCAATGCGAAGGAGAGCAGAAATCAGCAGGATAGTGAGAGGACAGCGTTAACAGGATCACCAGGATGCTCTTTGAGCGATTTCTGTGAACAGGTTTAAGTGATCATATGAAGCCTGTTCCTAGTGTTTAGACTGTGCCTTTTACTCCCTGCGTAAACAAAAGGCTTGATTTCATTTGTCTGGTGATTCTTTGGCTGTTCCAATTTCTTAAAAGAATAAAAATGTTTCCATGGGTTCTCTCAAAATTTGACACCTGTTATGTTATTGTGGCATATTCAGCACCATCTAAATACAAGTTTAGCACGTGTTGCAAGATAATTCTCTGTAGAGATGATCTATGCAATACGGGATTTAGCTACCCTGCTGTCGCTTATGTTTATATTTCCTGCCTGAGGTTTTCAGGATGCAAAAGGCAGTAAATCATAGTGCACAGTGGAGTAAACATTCTCCATCCTTATCGGCCTGATCTCACTGAGTTCACGCGAGTCCCCGGACTTCTGGAGGAGTTGGCGCAGGTATGGGGCACTTCACGTTCTCCCTTGCAGGGTGGGCATCAAGCCCTTTGATTCACAAGCAGGAGTGAACATGGAGAGTGCTCAAGTGGCAGATTGGCTTTTGTGAAACAGCCTACTGTGCATGTTACATTGCATCATTGTAACTTCAGCTTGTTGACAAAAGGTACAGATTGTTACACAGGCACTGAAGGGAAATATTGTAGCCGTCCCTAACCAAAAATCGAATTTTTAGGCTATTCAAAGTACACGCTTTGTCCCATGGTGTGTAGTTAATGTATTGTTACAATCTTTGGCTGCAAAACTTAAGAATATTTTAATTTCAGCTTCTAAATAAAGTGGCATTCCTAAATCAAGTACCTGTTTTTTTTACGCTTATGTGATTTATTTTTTTTTTTAATTCACATGTATTTTATCTACTTAATGACATTTTTCTATTAATATAAATTTGTGTTATGAAGTAAATTGAATTAGATGTTTTTGTGTGCTATTATGTCTATTGTCAGAGTAAATGACATTGGTACATGTAAAAGATAATAAAGTGGGGTAAAGAAGATGGAGTGGGGTACCCTGCTGTGTGTAGGTTTTAAGCAATATTTGGCAAAGGGTAAAACCTCAATTTCACCCTTTTAAGAAAAGACAAAGTGACAATAAAGCAACTCAAGAAATGAGGCTGCTGTGTGTCAACAGATGAGCGTGGTGCCTTTCATAAATGTAAAAGCTTTAGAGTACATCTTAAACTGTGAATGCAGGAGTGGGAGTTGTGTAAACGCAGAAAATGTGCAATATGTTTGCAGATGAGGTTGTGATTAACTTACGGTTGAGTTAGCATGGCTCAGTGTGCTGTGGTGTGTCCTCTGAGCTGAGGTAGCCTGCCACACTTTGTCTCGTAGAATATAACAAAGACAGACCATAACATGCTTGTTTTGAACTTCACAAGCAGCGTTCGGTCATTATCATGAATTTTGGCTGCCCGTGGATGGTGGCAATTTCAGTCACTGCACCATAGCTGACCCATAGTAACTCATTAAAAATACAACTTGTGAAAGAGTATTTTTTTAATTTGTTTCAATGTAAGCCCCTACCAGAGCAGGGGAAAGGCAGAATAAATGTGCCTGGATTAATGTATCTGTTTTGAGAGATTAAGCAGCTATAACTGTACTATTTTAAATTCATACCTATCTTATCCCAGTAAAGCTGTCCTGAGCAAACAGGACCTGAGGGAGATGTTTGCTTTGGTTCCGCTCATTCACATAAATTCGAGGCTCAATTTTGTGCTGCTGGCTCTCTTCTTCCTCAGGCCAACACCAAACTCAGCAACATCCCCTCAGCATGGCTTCATCTTTTATTCTTCATCTGTTTGCTCTTCTCCATCTCAAATCAGCCAAAGGGGAACACGCTACTGAGAGAGAGAGAGAGAGCTCAGCAGGCTGCCCCCAGCAGGAACTCACTCCAACTGGTGCCAACAGGAAATCTCTTCCACGGGAACTCTCTTCAAACTGATCAGCTCCTAGGCTCAATATTGCATCGGTTTTTTTCTAACCCATAATGGTATATCACACTGAACCAAATTTCACATATTCTGGGGCTGCTTCTAATAGAATGTGCTACAAAGCGTGTAAAACTTGAGATAAATCACCATGTCAGCTTGGGGTAGAAAATCCACCAAGTTTGCCAGGTCTCTTTCAATTAACATGTATACACATGTGTGTGAGCACAACGAGAGAGAGGAGAGGGATGGGAAATGTCATACATAACATGCTCTCTCCATGCCTTTGATAGTGTTTTATGGCTATCTCAGTGCATAGTCCAAAGACTGTACTAAAAAGGGACAGGACTAGGGATCAGAGTGACATTGTTGTAGATTCTGGGTTAAAATGGACATGCAGTTATCAGGCAGTTGAAAGAGCAGGCATCCTTTATTTTTTCTACTTGGGAGAGTGGCTGGGAATTTCCCATTTCTGTTGGAGATTGTCCTTAGTGGCTGTCCTAGAGCAGCACCACGTAGCCATTGGAGCACCAGCTGCAGCTTGCACCTTTGATGTAGCATCTTGAGACTCTTTGGAAAGTTGGTTGAAGAAAAGAGCCTCTGGTGTATCATCAATATTTTCTGCTACTGAAAAAGACTGCTGTCCTTGGGCTCTATGTGTCTCCTGACTTCTTACTCCTTTTCAGTTACAGCTTGTTGTCCAGATTATGATGCAACATTAAAGCATAAAGGAGGAAAATGTTAAGACTCTTCACTTTCTCAGTCTCAGTTATTTTAAGATTCTTTCCTTCCTCTTGTCATATCCTCCCAGTCATGACCTTCCAAGGTATCCTGTACTGACTGTTGGCTGTATGGAAGGTGGTAGGGAGCTGCCCATGTTTCCACAGTGCAGGGGTGCAGCTGCTGAGTCCATGTGTGGTGTGGGTTATGAGGGAGAGGAGGTTGAGCAGCACCTGTTGGAAGCAATCAGAGATGGGAGAGCATGGAAGTTGTTGGTCAAAAACATACCTCTGTTATGTATCAACCACATTGGCTACTTCAGGCAAAAGTGTCATCTTGACAGGGTTCATAGTTACACAAGGTTACAGTGGCAGAAATGGCCTTTTGTGACTATAGGTGGTCACCCATGTGACATGGCTTTTTGTGATACCAGCAGAAGTAGGGTTTCACCAGTACCTTGATTTTATAATCTAGCGGCCAAGCACTTAGAGTGCAGATTTGATCTAATGGAGGAAAGTAGATCCTGTACAAAGACCATATCAGCAGGAGACTGGAAGACAGTCAATGTTTCTGAGAAGTTAAAAAAAAATGCTACCTGTTTGTTGCAAATAATAGATGTGACAAATTTGATATCCGTATCCACTCATTGCCTGCCGAGAGTGGTGGGGATTTTAAAAACACCTTTGCCCACAAAACAGTGCAGACTTTTACACCTGGTGTGTATAAATGTCTGGAACTCGAGTAGACATCCAATACTAATGGACATCTTTTTCATTCTACAGCAGATTCATGTTCCCTTACAAAAGGTTATCATGATTACAGGTGTAGCCTCTTCTCTCTCTCTAACCATTTCTTCCTGCCTGCTGCAGCAGCTGAAACGGTGCATAAGCCCTGTGTCCTTCTCTGCCTTTTCAGCACAAAGTTCAGTGGCTCATGCCCAGCCTTCGTGGAGCTGGGCTGAAGCCACTTGCCTGGTTCAAGAGGGAAGCAGTGAAGGATACCCACCAGTTCTGCTCTGCTGAATCCCTGCAAGGGCTAGTGGCTTCATAAAGACAGGAAGAGCAATTAGTTATGTTTCTGTGGCTAGACTTCCTAGAGCCCAACTGGTAATACCCTGAGCTGTGAGATCTCATAGTGACACGGCCGAAGTGTGTGTTGTCATTCCACTTGGATGACTCAAGTATGGGAAAGATAACAAACAATGTAGAGGAAAAAGAAGGGGAAGTGCTAAAGTCCCCCATTGCTGCTGCTGTTTGCTTGTGTCTTTGAATGTTCTGAGAAGCATTTAAAGAAAGTCAGCACTGTACTTTGAAAGAAAAATAGTTTTATGTTATGTCTTAGTGCTTATGTTCTTATGTTTTATGAATTCCCCTTCTGTTCATTTGTTTGCCCATCAACTCTCTTGTGTGAATAAAGGAAGACATTTCAAAATGGCCAGGAGAAATCTTCATGGACGTATTTGTCATTAGTTATTCATGCTCTTGTCTTCTTGCTCAGAGCCTGCCAAAGGATGAAAACTCACCCTCCTGAATATTGGTGGTTAAGAAATGAGAAGTGAAGCAATTCTCTTTTAATCTTTGAAGCGCTTGCACTCTGATGAGTTGCTACAGATGAATGGGATTAGAGACAGAGCTGTAGTCAGCATGACAGATACGGTTATTTAAGGAGATGATGAACAAGGGCAGTTTTTAGAGAAATTTATAAGGAATATATCAGATGAAAAGAAACAAGCAATATACAATACAGTCATGAAGGATAGGGACAAAGAAACCAATTATACCTCCATTTCAAGTGCCCATACATTGTAGAAAGAGTACACAAATATTAATTTGCCCACTTAACAGAATTCCTTTCCACAGCTGCGAGCTCTGGTGTCATAATGCACAGGAGTAATTTTCTATTAATCTGTCTACTACTAGATGTATGAGGCAAACCTTTTGAAATAAGTTCTTCTATACTTGAAATGCTAATTAACAGATTACTATTTTAAGTTCTATGCATCTGTGATTACTGTTCTCCACGCAAGCCATACTGACTGTCTTGCGGCTCTTTCAAAAAGTAGAGTATGCTTATGTTGGTACAAATGCATATTTTCTAATGTGGCAACCTTAAAGATGTTGTAGAAAAATCAAATTAATTCATTGCTCCCTAAATAAGCATTTTGCTTGCTTAGGGAAGGCTTTTAAATTTTACGATGCTTGGTTAGCTTGATCACAGGAACATAGAAAATAAAAGTTTTTCTTAGAAATGGCTCACAACAGGTAATGCCTGAGGGTTCTCTGCAGGATAGGAAATAGTCAAAAATTAACCTGCTTATTTCTTGTCTAATGTGCAGAGCCTTCTAAGAACAAGAGGTACACACCTACAATTCAAGTTGTTTTCTGTATTTTTATACATGACCATGAGCAACACCTAAAACTCATGGGTAGTTGTGATTTAAAAGTTTACTGGCAGAGCTCCTTAACTAAAGAGCCAGTTTGTGCCACAAAAGTGTTCGTTGAATCTGTTCCTTAACTGAAGTAGGTAGTGGAAGTTTGTTCATGGAATTGAGGCATTTACACTAAGGTTTTTGTCACTCCAGGGCACATAAATGTGGAGTGCTATAGGAATGGTACCTATCATTGGTGCTTCTAGGCCAAAAGAAAATGTGTAAAGAACTTCATTGCTCATCTTACGCTCCTGAAAGGGTTTTCGAAGTGAATATGTACCCCCAATTGCTCTGCCTGTACTAGAGGGTTTTTTCACCAGTAAACAGTGAATGCAAAGTGATCTTTTTAACCTGGTTACAGTAGGTGACCTTGAGGTGTTTAGCCCTTGCCTAAAATACTTGGGCTTCATTCAGTACCAACTGACACAGGCTAATTTTAAAGGAGGCTTAAGCAATTTAACATCTAGTCACAATAGGAACCTCAAATAGTTTAATTAGACAAAACAACTTAGGGCCATTAGTACAATGTTTGGGGGTTTTGATTTTTAACAAGATTTTAAAATGAAGCTGACTTGTTAAAAATGGAAACCATATTAGAGATAAACTCAATCTGCCGATTCATATCCATGTATCTGGGAGGGAAAGGGTACATGCTGAGAATCATGATTATTTTCTCCTAGGTGCTGTGCTAGCCTTACGTAATTTATAGAACCTAATGAAGCAAATAAGGAGAGCAACCTTGAAAAGGTTTAAAATCGAAGAGGAAACTTGCGTAGGAACTGAGAAAAGAAGATGGATCTATTAACTAGTAAATTGGTATCAATTGATCAAAATATCAGAAAAGTGATGCTAACACTTAAAAACAAGGATGAAAAAATTTCAGTCATAGCTTGCCAGCGTAGCCTTTTGAAGTGTGCTTCATATAGTGGCTGGTATAAAATTGTGTTTTCTATTAATTGTGAATATTGTATAAGAATCTTAAGAAATCAGAGGCTTGAGGTTGGTGAAGCTGGAAAGGTCAGGTCCAATTGTGTGCACAAGTAATGAATTAAGATGAGGGCTAGTAATTTTCTCCAAAGAGATTCTCTTGTGTTATTAACTCAGGCACACCATTAAACAAATGCATTCCTTTCCTCCTTGGCATCAAATGACCCGCTAGGAAGTGGAGTCAGTCTGCCTAGCACAGAATCTCATCCAATGATGTTGAAGTGAAATGCACTCTGGATCTGAGAATCCAGAAGGATTTCCCAAACTTTGCTGATGCACACTTCATACCAGTCAAGGACTGATATTTAGGTGCAAATCCAGGTTTTCTTCTATTTGTTTTGGACTCAGCTGATCCTTGTTGGGTTTGGGGACTTTTGCTAACTCTCTCCAAGAGTTCTTAACTGTTTTTTTTAGGATGTACTAACAGATTTATCTGTGATAGAAAGCATGTCTCAGTGTCGAGAAAATAATGTGTTTAAATATAATGGCTGTACCATAGTTATGATTTAAATACTACTTTAATCAGTAAACTCAAAGCATAAACCTAATACAAGCCTTTTTGAAGACTATGTTATTTGTGCCAAATAAAAGCACATTAATCAGGATCCTCCAAGGGTGCAGGCACAGGCAACTGCTTTGAAAGTGTGTTGTTAGATGATTCTTTCACCTTTTTCTGAACCTGGGGCTCAGCATCCGCATCTCAGGCTATTTAGCTGCTCCACCTTGTGGACAGAGATCATACAGTCTGCAGAAACGTGTCTTCAGAGGAACCGAAACAAAACAAAGCCAAGACCTGTCCCAAGGGCAGTTTTGTAGTTATTAAAAGAATATGAGATGTTTCCCGCTCCCTTGCAACACCATAAACTGGCTTGGTTGTCATTTCAGTGGGGTAGATTGTGTCTGCCTTGTACGTCTTCATAAATAATGGCAGAAGATTAAAAATCCTCTAGATTTTGCCATTTGAATCTGTCTTGAAACATGGAAAAGTGTCATTTAAAGGCAGTTAAATATTTAGCATTTTAAAGCATTTAACCACGGTACTAGGGCTTCGTAATTGCATGGCATCTGAGCCTGGAGCACCCTCGCTGGCCAGATACAAGGAGACACTGTGGTGAGTTCCTGCAGTTCTCCACCCTATTCCCAAGGATTTAGCAGTGGATCGACGTCCTGGTTCCAGTCTAGGGGAAGAAAGTTGGTCACACCTGGCTGGGAAGCCTGGAGTACTCTCCTTGTGTATGACAGTCTCTGTGAATGTGGAAGAGCCAACTGACATCTGACATTTCCAGCACTCAAAATATTTGTTCATCCTCTGTCTGAATGAAAAAGGTGACGTTTGTGCACTGATTTCATAGTTTCTGGAAAACGTGTTCATAACATCTTATTTATTCCTGTGAGAGTATGATTTCTGTGATATGTTTTGATACCTCGGTCCCCAGATGTATTGTCTTTTGCTAGCAGTTCTGTAGAAAGTATTGTAGAGAGACCAGGGGCTGCTGTGACCGTCAGGGCTGCTTAGAGCTTCTGGTTAAAATTTTGTTTAGTGCTGATGAGATGTAATAATATGGTCTGGCTTTTCACATGGCCAGATCTTAGGCCCTAGGAGAATGTATTAGGAAAACTGCATCCTCGGGTTGTGGATGAGTGTCAAACTTGCAAGCTAGACCTGGCTGCTCACAGTGAGTGGGTGACTGTGCTTTTGGTCTCAGTTGCCTCTGTGAAGAAGCCCACAGTCACGCCCATCTTTGGTGCAGGGACTAGGATCTGGCTCTGCTGAATACATCACCTAGTTAGGGATAGATGTTCCTGGTGCTGATGGGAGGTGGTCATTCTATCTGTACTGCACTCTTGCTCCCTGTCTCTGTCTCCTTCTTGCTTCCATCATTGCAAGAGCAGCTGCTTATAGGTAGCCTTGCCATTCAGGAAGCTCAGATAAACATATAGTTTCTGGCCCTGATCAGAAACTGAATGTACCGGGGCAGCTTGCTTCTGGGAAGTTCCTGCTCCAAAGACAGAAGTAAAACACTATTTCCTAAATACTGGAATTGTTTTATGGCCCACTGCATGGTGGTGTGCTACCACAGCTAGCAGAGCCACAACTGCAACCATTTAAATTATATAGCAAATGCAACAGAGCATCATGTAGCAAAGTCTTTGAGTACTGCTGCAGCAATGGAAAGGGAGGTATGGAATTACTCCTTGTGCAGAGTAAATGGGTGAAAAATGGATTAATAGCATAGTTCTGAAAAACAAACCAAGTGCTTTAGTACAGGACCTAACTATTCCTTGCTCTCACATTGGCAGGGCACAAGCCAGTCTTCTCAATGCTGAGTTACCATCTGATAAGTATACAATCCAGAGCAGACTATAAAAGTTGCTGATAATTATTTTGTAGGGCCAGTCTTCCATACTTTTTCATCTGTGCTTTATGGTTTCCATATGAATCTGGACACAATGCTCCACTGCAATGTTGGATCATTTTTCATTAAAAAGAAAAAAAGCACCAAACAGGATGTAGCTCTTCCTCACCTCTGCCTTACTGGCTGAACAGTCACACATGAGTGTATCCTTCCAATAAAGGAAGTGTGATTTTGACACAGCAATTAATTTTACTGATTTCCTTTTCATATTTTTCAAAGAGTATATTTATAAATGGGACTTGAAAGTGTTAAAAATATCCTCACTGGTTTAACAGAAGCAGAGAAGTGTTTCAAATTAAAATAGTGATTCTTCTTCCTGGTGAGAAAACATTCAGAAACTTTGTGTTGCATATTATTTCAATTGCAAAATTTACATTGTAAAGGAATTAGGTCAGGTACTCTTTTATTGAGAAATAACATTAGTAGTATAACAAGGTAAATATTTACAAGTATGTAAAGGAAAATTACCATCCCCAAAAAACAAGAGGAGAGGAAGCAGTGTTTCCAATGGTGAGCTGGTGTGTGTACAGTTGTGCTGTTGCTTTATTGTGGTTGTCAGGGAGTTCCTGGCTGCTCTGTGTATCTGCCCACTTCCATGTTGTGTCAAAGCAAGCTGTGGTCACAGCCCCCTCCCAGCCCCCTTGCCTATTCCTCCTCAGCAGCAGAGCAGCAAGTTCATCAGTAACTTGGTGGAGCAACTCTTATTCCTTGGCTTTTATTGAAACTGCTCTGTATAACAAGATACCCCCTACCCCAATCCACCTCCAACTGCATCAGATCAGAGAAAGGTGATCATTTTGTCCTGTTTTGCTCTTCTGTAAGTTCAGAATTTGCAAGAGGTGAAATGTAGCCCCTGTGTCACTGCTGTCCCAAAGCATGGTGAACCTCGGGGCAGGACAGAATGTGCTGCTCTCCTGGGATGTAACTCAGTGGGATGCCCCCAAGTAACCTCTGAGATGAGTGGACAGCAGCCCCCTCTGTCTGAAGGAGAGCTCATGCTGGCTAACTCAGCTGCTAAGCTTGTTGAAATTTTTTGTCACTTAGTAAAAAGGTCTGTGAGAATTAGGAAGAGCCTTTTTCTGCTTCTTAAATGCTTTGTTGATGGAGTAGCCCTGCTGTTAATCATGACTCTTAAATGTAAAAATTGCATTTTTTGGAAGACATCTTCCTTATTCCATTGCTGTGCAAGAGCAGCCATGGAAGACACAGGCAGGGCTTGCTGTGTCTCAGAGTGGTATTAGCATTTGCCCTTACTTCTGCAGGGAAATCCCGTGTATCACAATCTCTGATAACTGCTGGCAACATTTGGCCTCCCGGCAGTTCCCATCTAACCATGTAGGTCAGCCAGGACCATTTTTAAACTATAAACTGGATTTTGGTCACAACCTGTAACTCTCCATGTACATGTTTTTCCTGTGCTGCCAATTGCCATGATAGCATTTTTTTATGAAGTCAAACTGGAGCTAAAGACTCCAGAAGAGCTGTTACCCAGGGAGGCAGTGCTGGCTGGAGGATTACTGGATTGGCAAGACTTAGGAATAGAGATATCGATCTTTGATCTGTAGGATGATCTCATCTATGTGGGCCTCTGCTTCTCTCGCCAGCAATGGCTCCTATTTTCTGTTTAGACATCTTGTTCTGTAGGACAAAGTCTGCTTTTCACTTGCAGACACTCTCATGAGATCTCAGTTCTAGTAAGGATGCATCAGCATCCCAGAAATACAGCTAATAATTGTTGAAAACCTCCTGTTTAACATGGTGCCATGATAAAGTGAGAGGTAATAAACCCAAATTTCCATTATTTGAGGACCAATTTGTCTTTCTTCTAATTAGCAGGAAAAAAAGAAGAGAGAGCTTCAAAACAGAGAAAAGAAAACCATCTGAATTAATTTCCTGGAGGGGGAGAAAAAAATTAGGGAGTTACTCAGAAAAGAACTTGGAGATTATCTCTGAGCATCAATAATTTTAACCTTTCTGGCTGGCTCTTCTGTTTCTACTGGGTGGTTACAAACCTTTGTGCTCAGCTCTCCTCCCAGCAGCCTGTTCCCAGCTCCCCTGCTCTGCTTTCATCCTCCCAAATGCAGAGGGAACTGAAGACAAATGGGGAGCCCTTGCAGAAAACCTCCCAGTGCTTGCAGAGCTGCTAACCCACCTTTGAGATGATTGTTTGGCTGTTGCACCAGTCCCACAATGCACCGAGTGGTTCAGGTGTGGACCTGGAGCACAGTTCCTCTGTGGACTGGACCTCATACCTGCTCTCTCTCTTTTCTCTGGCTCCTGCCTAGTGCAGCAGATTAACCTGCTCAGGAGGAAAGGAGCTGTGTAAAACATGGATTTAATGCTATAAACAGGGAAGGGCTGGTGACTAAATATCTCCTGTAGTTCTTTGACTGCAGTAATAATAATAAGCCATGGATTTGCCAAAAAGGAACATGAAGTTTTCAGCTTTTCTACCTGGAACATCCTACCTTGTGCAGTTGGAGGCCTCTTGGATTTTTTGTATGAGAAAAGAAAGAGGTAAGGAAAGACACTTGCAGCTTTCAGATTGGGGAAAAGCTCACAGCAACTGGAGAATGACTTTTGAGTAAAAACTTAATTCCAGTTCAGGAAAAGGCATCCCACCACATTGTGTCCATTTCCCTTTCTCTGACACTGCCAATAATGTTTTTAGGAGTTTCCTTCATGACACTATAAAAAACAATCATGGTTCCAGGCAAGAGTACTTTACCTGGAAGTCTGTCCTCCACCTTCCAGCCACGAGTGTTGATGTATTGCATCTGTTCTGGAAATAGGGACATAAATACATGCTATATTTTTGCATGAGCAATGGCGTGTGTTATTGAGGACTGTTTTAGAAAATGAAAAATCTGTTTGTAATAAGAATCATAATAGGTTTGTTATAACCCTGATGGTCCAAGGATTTAAATGGGTCAAGTTTGGGGAAGGAGAGGTAACAACATCTATTAGACCATCTGACACAATTAAAGAGAGAGACGTGCTTTGGAACATATGAGTCCATCTTGAGGCCAGTTATAACAGCAGTCAGAAATCAGATCTGCTCTTAATTTTCTCTAGGTGAGTCAGATTTTTGCCTGGGCTGCTAACCCATTGGTGGTTTGGTTTGGTTTTTCCCCCAGGAGTCCAGTGAATGCACAGCTGCTATCTTGGTCTAAAATGCAAGGGAGGACAAGTTCTCAGCAGATGTTTACCAATGGATGGAGAGGCAGGGTTAGTGTCATGCTCTTCTGTTATGGTTCAGCTTTTGGTAAAACCACAACACTCTATTTAAAAGTAGATTTTGGAACAGGAAAGTGAGTATATGTTCATTATCTTTGCTCTGTGTGAAATAAAAAAATTCAAAGCAACCAAGCAAACGGTGATAAAGCATGCCTCCCCATTCAGCAAATTAGGGCATTATGCAATGGATGGAGGGACTGTATTTCAAAAGCGCCTGAAAGCTCGTTCTTTATTTAGGGTCTCTTCTGCTCACTGAACAGACTTCTTATTCAGGGAAGGGGATTAATTTACAGCTAGACGACACTTTTATACCGTATCATATTGTTCTTTTTCATTGTTAGGGTGACTGCTCAGAATATTTGTCATCAAGCCTCAATCAATATTCCCTGTTGGATATGTTAGCGAAAGCAAGACAAAAATGTGGTTTTGTGAATGCCTTGAGGCTGTGGCTGTAACAGTTGTCACTGGCTTGAAATTACGGTAAAACTGTTGGACCCTTGTTGGTATTATTAATGTTTGGAAGAAGTAAAACAAGTGATGGGAAATGAGCTCAGTCTCTCTACAGGCAGACTTTTAAAATATGAGACAAAGAAGGATTTGTGGAAACAAAAAATAGGAAAGGAAATGTTGAAGGGTAAATGTTTTCTCCTATATTATTCCTAGGTTGGAATGAAAACAGTGTAAGAGCAATAGCCCTGACAGGTATTTCTCCAGGATTTCGAGCAGCCTTCATTGACCATGATCAGAGCAGTGTCTCCAATAAAAACCAGTCTGGATTTAAACCAGGGAAGTTGATCACAGTGTTCAAGCTTGTGTTACCTTATGTTACTCTGAATTATTCCCAGATTTTACTGAACTGATATAGAAGATACTTGGACAAATTATCTGTCAAATCTAAAAGATGCAATTCACCCAATAAAGGCATATTTCTGCCAATTTTGAACTTGCAAAATTAGTTTGCAAAAGACCTTTCAAATAACCCTTAGGGAGGACGGGAAACCGCCTAATTCATTGATCCAGCACTTTGGGGCTGCAGCCAGACTCAGTCAGTTTTGCCACAATGAATTAAAAAAAAACCCAACCAACCAACCAACAAAACCCACAACACCCAGGCAATTTTGCTTTGAAATAGATAAATTAAGGAAGCATATTTAATTTTGGCAACATTTTCATCTGGAAGTGAAAACCAGTGTGTAAACGAGACATTTCAGGCTACCTGTGAGTCTGTAGAGCTGTCATAACTCCTGCAGCATTGTAAATTGGGGGGTTCCAGACAGCTGGTGGCTTCACTGTCCTTGTGCCCACAGCTAACCCCCGGAGCCAGGGCAGGCAGCAGTTCCCACCGTGTCTGTCTCTTCTGGGGAAGAGAAGATGGTGTTCCCAGAAATGCTGAAAATTGGCTGCAGCCTCTGCTTGTCTGGGGGCTGGGATACCCAGCTGGAAAGGGAAAGCAACATTAAATTCTGTTGTTGTTAAATGCCCACAAGGTGGCACTTGTCATCTTTTTACCTCTATAAGGTCTACATTTTTATATTTGCAGCAACACTAAGAAATAATTTCAGGGCTTTTGAAACTTTTCTTAAACAGTAAGGTAACTGTGCTTTCATGGAAGGGGAATCTCCAACCCCTCTGTTAAATTGCAGTCAAGAGAAAGAGGACAATAGCTGTGTTTTGCTTGCTATCATCACATGTGAAAATTCCAGATTAAAAATATTTATTTTGGGGTTTTGTTATAAAGGATTTTTACAATTTTTATTTGTCATCACTCGTGTAGTCAGGTGGCACTATTCATCTGGCAAAGAGGAGGAAAAATGAGTACTTGCTTCTCTTGCTTTGGTTAAATGAATATCTAGAAACAGATCATTTGCAACCTGGTCTAATCACTTAGAAGATGAGTTCATTTAACAGCAGCAGTGCCTGTGATAGATAAAATATTACTCATTTAATTTTTCCCATCATTCATAAAGAGGCAGTAATAAAAGACCTGCTAATAAAAAGCATTGAACTCTAGCTGTTTTCGATGGGTCTCTCATTCAACCCCATTAGGAGCATTCCCACTGAATTTATTGTTGCCCGATCAGACATTTGTAGAAACCAGGATGGCAGTGTGGTCTTTTTTCCTCTTTCCCCCTCCAGATTGATGCAATTATTCAGAGCGTGCCCTTTTTTAATCCCCTTCACTTTTGCTGAGAGAGCTTTCTTGACTCCCACTTGATCACATCAGAGAAATGACAGCAGCCCTTGTAGCTTTCTGGAGCATTGTTCACACTGGCTTTCTCTTAATTATTTTTACTTCAGCAATAATTGGAAACCTAATTATACTTGTTTGGAGTGGTATTAAAAAGAACATGAGGACAAAAGAGCAGACAAAAATAAGTTTCGTCCCACTAAAATATTGCCAGGGCATGGAGTGTGTGATGTAGTGCCATCCTGCAGCCAAAGGGATGCTCTCATTCTCAGAGCCTGTTTTCACTGGTTTGTATCTTTCCCTTAGATTGTATCACACACTTGTTCTGCTCCCAGCTGGGAATACCTTCAGAAAATGTGAAGAAAATACATTTAGCAGTTTTCTTGCTTAAATAACTAAAACCTAATTTAAATTTGAGTTAATTTAAATTTATTTTAATTTTAGAAGTCCAAAGCTGACCACGTGCATGGGTTTTTATGAATGTTAAGGAGCATAGCTACCTGTGCCAAAGGTCGAGGCAAAGCAGTTGAACTTTGCATAAGGAGAGATTTTGCTTATGACTGTCCCCTCTGCCCACGTGCTTGGGCACGTCCCTCTAGATGGATGACTTTAGTGGTGGAGTGACTTTCTTGAGTGCCAGCTTGTCCAGGGCTGGCCTGGAAACAGTTGAGCACGGCTGAGCAGGCTACCTGTAACCTCTGCCTGCCAGCTGCCGGCCCTGGCAGGAGGTGAACCACATGAGCTGGCAACTCTTTTTTGGACCTAGAGGCCATTTGTCTCTGTGGTCAGGCTGGGCTTTAGTTTAGCACTGAACAGCTGCCCCACTCCAGCTCCCCACTAGAGTGGGTTACGTTGGCAGCACGGCAGGCTCAGAGCAGGGGACCCTCTGCTGGGTTAGGTGTCCACACACAGCTGGGACACTGCCGAGCTCTTACATCTGCCCACCTATCTGGCATCTTTTCTCCACCTGGAAAATGTGGAGAAAATAGATGACAATTTATTTAGAAGCTTTTTCACCGAAGCTCCTGAGAGCGATGATGCCTGCCTGCCTGAGGAAGAGCCTTGACGTGTCTAAAAGTTTTCAAAGCTTTTTTTCTTTTTCTTAATTCAAAGGAAATTGTGTGCCAAGGATAACATTAAAGTAGCATCAAAGGCTCAATAACAGTCTAGGAAGTATCAGCCCTTGTTGCTGGGTGCCATATAGTATATTGTATGTTTGAGAACTGAGAGAAAACATGGTGCTAGCTGCCTGGGGCATTCTCAGTCCTGTGGGGATCTTTCCATAAACAGAGGAAATTTGGTGAAGCCCTAGTTATGAATCCCTGCATGTTGTCCACACAAGCCCAGGCCATGGGTGCCATCAGATTCCTGTCATTAAGGTCTTTGCTTTTAGGTACTAATACAGCAACATTATTTTTGGATTAACATTATTTATTCTGTAACTTTTAAACCCCAACTTTTTTTTTTTTTTAAATAACAATATAATTGCTTTTATTTAAGAGAAAGGGAATACAACAAAAAGTTGCCTGAGATTTCTTAAAAAGCATGCTGTAAGCCCATGCAAGGTATTTTGGTCAGAAATAATTTGTTAGACCCATGCTATGGAAAGGCAAAGACAGGACAAGACTGAACCAGAGGATCTTTCCCTTTGTTATGTTCATATGGAGGACCCAAATGCTGAAGAAGTGTTTGTTCCTACAAAAACGTTTCCTGCAAGGCAAGAAAGGTTGACCACAGCATGCTCTCTTGTTTACCGAATGCCAGCTGAAATTAACTTTGGTAGCAGTGTACATGGTGTCCTGCTTGCCAGGGAGGGAAGGGGTGGGTTGGTTTCCACAGGACCTTGTACGATGAGCAGGTAGCCACACATAGTGTTTGCTCTTTGCATCAAGACTCTTTCTCTGCCCACCAGCCCGTTACAGACCATGATTTAACTTACTGGCTGCTGATAGCAGAAGTGTAGTAGAGGGGTGGAAAGAGGCTTTGTGGAAAAAGGATGTGGATCCCAAGGTCTCTTGCAGGAGTGACAAAGGACCTTTGGTGTGTGCCCTTCCTTCTTCAGGACACATGCAATAGGGATATTTTGGTCATTCTCTACACCATGGGCCCTGCTGCCCCCTCTCCAGGAGCTGCCATTACCTTCCCCTCCTCCTGCTGCCGGCCACACAGGGACTTGTGCAGAAGGCTTCCAGCTTGGCTGGGTGCTGCCACAGCCAGGGATCAGCTCCTTTATTTACCCTGAAACCATGGTGTTGTAGCCCATCTGTTTCACTACCACTGCCTAGGACAGTGGCTGTATTCATCTTTTAATTACCCTAATGCTGTTTGAGTTTTATTTTGGTTGGAGTGCATAAAAACCCTAACTGCTAGGGCCTGCTTGGCTGCTGCTTAGGACATTTTATGATGGTTTGAGCTTAGTTTCTGAAATGCTGTTGGCACTTGTACACTGAAAAACAGAGATTAAATGACATTTTCTGTTCGGCTGCACTGTTTTTGTGGCTTGAGAATCTCACCAGCAAATAAATTATGGCTTTATTTCTGTAAGTCAAGTGATTTTTGCATGAATCCTTTGGGTTTAGAGGAGGTGCTAATAGGGAAGATTTTGAAGCTGAGGCTAGAGGTTGTTTCTTGGGCACAAAAAGGAGTCTGTTGCATGGGTCAGCAAATGGCCACATCCACTGGTCATACATCTCTCCAGGAGTTAAATTTTGATACATGCTGATGCCAAACAAAGCAAGATTAACATCTTAAAACACATGCTAATGTTTAATGGTTAGTTCCTAGGCCGTAGCTTACAGAGGAATGTTTTATACTTTGTTTCATGTTTATGGCTTACACCATTCTTTGATCCTAGATCATCTCAGAAAACATGAAATTTTATTTTCTTCTCCTAATCACATTGAAGTTTGGTTCACATGGCTAAGGACTGGCCTCTTCCACAAAGTTCACCTCTTGTGGCCTCACCTGTGTTCAATAAGGATATTGCCAAATAAAATCAAAGTTTGGGTCAAGAGCTGCTGTGTCAGCAAACAGCTGATTATTTCCTCCCAGGCAGTGTTAAACTAATCTCCTGCATGATGTTACAGATCACCATGCTGCAGGGAATGACATACAGTAAAAGAAAAAAAATAATAACCTGAATTCTCTACAGGAAACCTCACAGTAAGTCCTTAATTGCTTTATGGGGTTACCATACGTAGTTAAGCTGTTGCTGCTCTACCCTAGAGCTGGCTGATCTTCAGTGGGGAGAGAGAAAGAACCATTTCAAGCAGAAGCAAACATTTTTCTTCTTTCTATAAAAGGAATACACAGAGACAAGCAGTCTAAACAGCGTGAGGCAATAGTAATGGTTTCCATATCTGCAGTTAAAGTGTACACTCTGAAAATACTACAGTTGTCCACGTTTACATAAGGAATAAAATGGAAGCGGGTAAGAAAGAAGGAAAATAAGGAAGGTAAATGTTACATTGTAATGTCACAATTAGTCATATTTGTGTTTATGGAAAAATCTGAGATGCTCTCCTAGTCTTTGTGTCTGTATATGAACTTCTCCTAAATGGTTGTATGATTATCTATTGACAGAAGCCCTTTTTTGTGCAAATGTGTATTTTTGATGATCACTCTGTGCTTTTCACTTCTTATTTGCAGATGGTTCATGCCCAAGATGCATAGTTCCCTTTTTCTTTCATTAACTGGTGTGCTTAAAGGAGGGCATGCTGGGCCTAGAAAGCAGCACTCCTGCCTCACTGTAGTATTTCTATCTGTAAGGGGCTGTTGCCAGAAGCTGCCTGTTGTGTTGTTCTGGGCTTTTCTGCCTCTGTTCTCTTCAAGTTTAGGCACATTTCAAGTAAGCCTTGAGTAGAGATGACATAGCTTGAGAGTGAGATGCTGAGGAGATAGAGTGGGCTGGGTAGGTAAGTCCTAGAAGGACCAAAGTGTTGCTCAGGGATGAGGGGAGAGGTTTTGTGTGCAGATGAAGATTGATTGCTAAGGCTGGAGGAAGGCAGAGTCCTGGCAAAGGGAGGAGGAGAGTGTGTTTGGGAGGAAAGCAGGTAACAACAAGAAATTGCTGAGAATTGTTTAAGAAACGGGGATCACTTCTGTCCTTGTCCATTGGAGAAAGAGAGAGATGGGCTGGCAGAACCTTGCCTTTGGAGGAGCTGAGAGACATCACCTGTCACATAGGCTACACAAGAAATGTAGCTCTGTGTCTGAATTAGAGGTACCAGCTGTTACGGGTCTGTCATAAGATGCTTGCTTTGAAGATGAGTTTGATTTTGCTTATGGTTCAAGAGCAAAAACTGATTCTATAGGGTAAAGGACCTTAAATGTGTTTTCATGTGTCCTCCAGCATTGTTTCCCCCCACCTCTTTACTTTGCATATAACTGGGTCTCAGCGGGATTTCAAGTGGTGTATCAGTTTAGGATACTATTTTCTCTAGACATACATATTTACACTATGACAGGTTTGTTTAGGAGCTTAAAAGTACAGGTTTGGGCATACAGCTGTTTCTTCTCTCATCTATTCCAGGCTGGAAAATTATTAGGTATCAGTGTGGGTTCAGGGTAGAGAATTTGAAGAAGTCCCATTATATTACGTAAAAATAAAATCTTGCAGCCTTCTAATCAGAGGAAAATTCTAAAGAATCAAAAAACTGTCAGCACTTGAGGTTAGCGGGATATTATCAAACATTTTCACTTTTAGAGGTTAGGAAGACTATTCAGCACCAGCATCTGTCAGTTTGAAACTGGACTGAGCTTGAATTTGCAACTTATATACATGGACAGTGTGCCTGACATAAAATGCACTTGCTGAGGGAGTGCCCTCATGCTGGCAAAAGACTCACCAATGCTGGTAGGATCAGTTTATGCGTTTATGTTTTCTGTAGTGCTCCAGACCTTTGGAGAAGAGCAGCTTTAAGCTGAATTGCATCTCACTTAAGGCAGAAAATACAGTTAAGATAAAACATGATGCACAGCTTGTAGAAAACGATTTTATTTTATCATGGAAACATTTAGCAGAGCTGAGATACTGCGCTGATGGGAGCTGTAGAAGATCTGAGAACTGACAGTGTAGAGTTTATTGCATTAATTAGAAAGTGGTGCAGTGTTAGTGAGAAAATGTATTTTGGGTTCAGCATTTTCTGTGGGTTTTTTATTGTGCCTTAAAGTGCTTTTTGGGTACTTTGGATGCCTAATTGGAGATGCTGCATGTGGAAGCCTGTGCTATATGAAAATCAAGCCTTTTTCCTAATAATGCATTTCAAAATACTGATGATGTGTTAAATGGGCCCACATCGATTAATCTTTAAAAATGTATAACTAAGAGAATGATCTGATGTTTGTGCTCATTCTATTTTATCTTTTTGTGATGGAACAGTTTTAGCTTATAGAAACATTCTTGCACAGAAACAAGCACTACAGACTCTCTGCTTCACCGTTGTTACTGTGCTGTACTTGCTGCTACAGTATTTTATATCAGATAACTTTTTTTTTTAATCACGATAGAAATGACCTTTTGTTTTTTTCATTCCCTCACGTGGGCTGGCCGGAGGGTACTCTCACACTGTAAAGGCAGTAAAGCTCACTGACAGATTTTCCAACAAACTCCTTGTGCACAGCTGCATAACATAAATCATTCCTTCCAATTTCTGAACGTTAAATGTTTGTTGTATGAAAGTAACTGCTGTTCTTGCCTTGCTTTAACAAGGCTTGGAGGTTTTTGTTTGGCACAAATATTGTTGCTTTTCGGTTTTATAATCATGCTGCCCTTAGCCATAACAATTATATGGCTTGAGTGCGAGCAAGTATGGGTTGGTCTGCCAAGATATTTGTATTTTCATAACAGTCAGCTCATATTTTACAAATACAGCATGTGTATTATCCTTTCCTTACATTTATTTATTCGTAAATTCAACTGGTGCATATATTGCCAAAAAACAGACTATAGCAAAAGAAAATTCAGCTAGTCAGGTAAGAGTTGTCTTCTGGGACTAAACCCCTTATTTTTACTTAGAAGTTTTGCCCTTTTTCCATGTGACATTGCAGTGCTAAGGGATCGTGTTACAATGCTTCTGGAATGAATCGACTTGCACTGCCTTAATTAAAGGTATCAAAGTAGGAATGAGTAACCATGGCTGCATCTGTTGCTGCTGATTTCTTTCACTGCCACAGTATAGCACGGGCTGCTGAAGGTCTCTGCAGATTCGAGGTGCTCTGGCTGATCCTCAGGATGTGGTGGTGCATCTGTGTGACCTTCCAAAGATCAAACCCTATCACATTCTGTGGGGATGGCAGTTTGACCAAGTGCTGCCTTAATAATCAAGTAATAATGAATTGTATTTATAAAACCTGCTGCCACTGAGGTAGTCTGTAGGAACTGCACCCTCTTCATGCATAGCACTAAAATATTGGATAAAATTGTGCAAAGTGGTAGCTCAGGCAGAGCAGGGAGTGTGCTGGATGGGTCTGGGGATGGTCTAGGCAAGTCTGTGTCAGTTAAACAGGAAAATACCTCATTCCACTAAGCTCTAATTTAGAGATATTTTGACATGACTGTAGGTGGCAGAGATGGATTAAAGCAAGTATTTGAAGAAGGCAGATTGCTCATCCTGAGTGGAGGCAAACCAAAATCCTGTCCTAGCTTCAGTTTGTTTTGGAGGCCTTAAGGGCTTTCAAGTGGAGATGTCCCTCAGGCCAAAATCCAAGCAGAGGTTCCTAGACTGCTTGATCTTTACATAACTGGATAATAAAAACTATTAATTAGGGTTTTGTTGGGTGCAGCAGGTAGTTCTAGTGAGCAGAGAATTGCAAACAGAGCTCAGAAATAAATGCTGCAGTGAGAAGAGGCTTCAAACAGCAAAGCTGGCTGTGTGGTTGTCTTAACTTGTGACCCTGTGGTGTAATGAGTACCGAGTAACTCCCACCAGCCTCAACGTAGATAAGCCCAGCATCTTGCAGAAAGCCTCAATACCTTCTAGCATCAGACCTGAAGCTGGTCAGAGTGCTAAAACAGCGGGTCTCAGAAGTTTGCAACAATGCCCTGAGCTCAAAATGCCAGGTCACGTGCCAGCAAGTCATAAGCAAGACAGAATTAGAATACACTGGGATTTTTTTAAAATTTATTTATTTTTAATTTATTTGAGAATTTGAAATATGCTGGTACTTTTTAATATACACTGACTGCTTCCAAATAGAGTTTGTATTCAGTATGAAAAAATCCTCCTTTTTTGCAAAACATTTCATAGTACTTACATACTCTGGTTTTATTTTAGGAGTTGTTAATTGCTATCCAGAAGAGGAAAAAGTTAATGGCAGAAATAAATTGGGTGAAAACTAATTTATTGTAGTATAAATTGAGATTAAAAAATCTTTCTAGTGTAATTTAAAAGGGAAGTTACAGATATATCCATAGTAAAATACTATGCATTCCTCTTCCCCCCCCCTACAGTATTTTGGCTTCTGATCTGCATGCTTGCCATTTTGCAAATATTTATATAACTTTTATCTGTCTGGCTAAAGAAAATACTTTTTCAGTTTAAGTAAAGAAGGAGAAATTTTAACCAGTTGTTCTATAATGTGATAGTAAAAAATTATTTTAGGATCTAGGTGCAATATTTATCTTAATAAATCTACAAGTGCTTCTGCAAGGTTATTTCTGTGTTAAAATGTTTCTAATACAACATTAAGATTTGTCGGTTTTCTTTCAGATACTGATGAATACAGGCCACCTGTTTGGAAATCTTACTGTAAGTATCTCACCTGTTTTTTTGATTTTGCTTCTTTTTTTTTTTCCAAGTCAGACCTGAAAAAGTTTCACTTGTATGCTTAAAAAGACTCATTTTTCTTTTAATTATAATGTGAGTTTAAGAAGCATCAAAAGTGAAAGGGTTCATTACTATTTAGAGAAAGGTGCAGTTGTTTATCCTCAAGGACAAGTGAGCACAGATTGTTTGGAGGGGTAGATTCTCTGCACCTTACTAACATATGTGATCTTACTCATGTGTGGAGCTGGCTTATATTATTATGGCTGCATAGACTGGGGCTTGCATAAACTCAATTCATCCCTTAGAGTTAGTATCACTCGCACGCTTTTAGGACCTTGTATCACTGGAGCTCAGACTTGAGCTGGTTAGAAAAACTCAAGTTGTTTTCCCCCGGAATTTGCTGATGTAGTGAAATGAGAGCATTTGTTTGGCCTGGCATGACAAATCCCCAGCCAATTTTTTGAAGCCCTGACTTGAAGGACCTGTTTTCCTACCAGGCTGACCACCTGGGCTCTGCAGGTCTTTGGTGTAGGTGTCTTAGCTCAGAGGAGGTTGGCCTTGCACACTGCCTTAGTCAGGCGTGCAGGACATTTCATAACTTTCTGGTTTTCATTCCTAAACAAAAACAAACAAACAAAAAGCCCAACAACAAAACAACAAACAAAACCACTACACTTATTTGGAAAATTTTTTGTATTTCAAAATTTAAAGGGATAACCTGTTGTTTGGAAGCAGTGATGGAGATTCAGGGAGATTGAAGAGAACATGAGACAAATGGCACTGTAGCAAAGCATCGTAGCTTCCCACAGTGTCTCACCTCTAAATTCTAGTTCTCTGTAGATAGAAAAGCTAAGGTGTGAGACTTTTTGAGACTTGATGAACCACAGCAATAAAATAGAGTCTTCTCTTAAAAACAGATTTTGAAAGCAGAATGTTTGTGGTTTTAACACACTTAACAGTTTAAAGACATCAGACTTATATTTGCATTTTCTTTTGTATGTGTCCCCAAGGTTTGGTGTCTTCAGGCTGGCTAAAGGGATTTGCTCAAGAAACATTTCACATGATGAAAATATTGCTCTCTAAAGGTTGGGGAGATTTAGCACTTGATAAAATGTAGTTATTTCACAAAGGTTGCCATCCTTCAGTGGGAGATTCTTTTCAATCAGAGATTTTGGGTTGG
>VYZX01009304.1:8748-21763 GCA_013401335.1 Brachypteracias leptosomus | reverse complement strand
ATGAGTTTTAACAATCAGCAACCAATTTCCTTCATCTAGAAATTAACCAAAAGACCTAGATATTCACCTGAAAGGACTGGAAAGCACTAATTCCTGCTTATAAGGACTTGGTGTGTTCATTTTAAGCACTGATGCTATTTTAGGAATTTTTCTTCTCCTTTTCTAAGTACGACCATAGTATTTTCTTAAGTCTAAATAAATGGTAGCAAGTTAAATATCACATACCAGAGCTCTTATCCACTAGCAGGACCAAAATCATCAGAGCTACAAGATAACTTCCCCAGTCCAACAGCATCATTACTCCATGGAGGCTCTGCAGTATATATCCCTATAGCTGACAGCAGGCAGTATACATCTCTACACCTGACAGAGGCACTACAGGCCCTCCTTTACATACAGTAGAGATCAGGTCAGCCCAAGAAGCAATATGAGAGGCATAGTTTATCTTATTAATACTAAATTTCTACTAGTTGCTCAATTCATATAAACTCAAAAGTACACATCTTTCTTAATTAATTTTTAAAAATGGACTAGGGTGACAAATTCCATTGTAGAAACCTATACTATAGACATCTACAGTTGGGTAAAATGAAGCTCACTCTTGGTCTCAAGCAGTAACTCCCTTTAAATTCCAAATATCTAAGTTTCCTGGGACACAGACTTGCTGTTGATCCACTACACCACTATTGAAAAAGCATTTTTAAAATTCAATGTATGGATTCAGTAACAGTAGCAATTTTAAGTTCTTCCATTAATAGAATACCTTTAACTCATCTAAGTAAGTTATGAATATCTCCTGAATTCACATGTCTGAACTGGATATTGAAAGCAAAAAGAGTCCATAAGAAACAATTAATTTCATATCCAGGTTTAAGTTATAATGACAGCAGAAAAGTTAATACCAATTCAATCATCTTTTAACAAATAATTATAATGTTGTACAAGAGGAGACTTAGAACAAATGCAGAAGCGGCTACAGTGTAATTTCTTGATTTACTCACTTCAAATATATACAATTCATATCTGCTATGTCTATCTCTCCAAACTAGTTTAAAATAAAACCTTGATGTTATGCACAATCAGTTAAAGCACAAATCTACCAGATCACACCTTTTTGCTTGTGGTTTCCTTCTTGGGCAGACCTGTCTAAAAGATTTGCTCAATGTATTGAAAGTGGGGAAAAATAACTGTCTTCCCAGCTTGGGCCTTTTGCTGGTTTGAGTAGTACTAAGCTAAATAATGGGTTGGACAGTAAAGTAGGACTGTGGGTACCCCAAATATATCATGTTTCAAATGATTAATAGCCTAGAGGCAGTGGAAAGGACAGAGATAATAAACTAAACCCCATGGCTTTAGAATACGTTAAATGTATGTACATTATGTGTTATCTACCACAACTCTCAGAATGTGAGGTACAATGCTAACTCCCTCTTGACAAGACGAATAAAAGCCAACACAAAATCTTTTGATAAACTATGTGTTAGTCCTAACATTTATAAATTATGCAACTACATAAAGCACTGACAGGTATGAGAGGAGTGGGGGAACTGGTGAATGCCCAATATTTTCCTGTTTGATCATGCCTTGCTAAGTAAAAACATAATAGGCCCTGCNAGGTCAGGTTGGACAGGGCTCTGAGCAACCTGATCTATTTAAAGATGCCCCTACTCAATGCAGATGACCTTTAAAGGTCACTTCCAACCCAAACTATTCTATGATTCTAAGTATGGCTTTCTGGCAGCATCAGTGTAGCAGCTATTGATTTGTATTGATTTTATCCATCTCTGTAATCTGAAATAGCATACACAAAATCAGAAGCTTGACAATTTACAGCACCAATCAATTTTAACTTCCTGGTAACTTTTGCCAGTTTAAAATATCCTTATTTATACTCATGTAAGAATCATGGAGCCTCTTTAGTCACAGATCCAAAGCTCAGTTAGATTAATTTATCTTCATAGATTTAGAATGGCTTTAGCATGATTAAAACTAGTGCCTATTTTCCAAAGCAGAGGCATTAGTTTTACCAATCAGGCACCTGAAAAAGTTGTTATAGTTTCACCAATATTACTTCAAAAATCAACCATATGGACTCTAACACCGAGGTACTTTTCCTAACTGGCTGAACAATTATCTGCTAGGAAAAAGCTCAAGAAAGTCTTGGTTGTTTTTTTCAGTCTGATTTTCTTTTCTAGCTACCAAGGACGTTCCATGATCAGGGAGTTCAATGTTTCCTTTTTAACAAGCAGATACTATAATTGCAGCTCACTCTGAAAAAGCATTAGCTGAAATATTGCTGGATATTAGGCTCACAGGTTTGTCATGGCCTATTTTCTTTAAATAGTTGCACTATTTTTGCTGTTTGGTGGGCATGGGGAGTTAAGATCCTCCTGTATCCTGTGTGTTTTGATACTGGAGTATTTTAAGGTGATAGCATTTCAGTTACTTAGAGCTCACAAATTTATCCTCAGGGATGTTCTTTATCCTAATCTGTTTGTGCTAGCATGCCTTCAGTTACTGAACACAGGATTGCACTCACGAGTTTTTGATATGGCTACAGCACATATGCAATGCAGTACAGAGGAGAAGGTCTGAGATATGCACTAAATGGCATACTGCAAACTGTATATTAAACTGCAATTTTGCAAGAGCGTTTTTCCCCCCTCTTTGGCTGCACCTGTAGCTGGAAGTGACTTCGAGTGCTTGGGTCTCCACAGACAATGAATTTCTGAACAAGTTGTTGCCCTGGATCCCAAATGTGTGACCCTCTGAGACTTCAGAAGTCTTAAAACATCAGTACCTTCCTCAGGCACGTCTCCAGAATGTCTCTAAACATTCAGTTTAGAGAAATCCCTTCTGACATAAGACTGTAGCTGGAGACATGTAAAAGGTGGGTATACTGAAGGAAAGAAATACAATTCTTCCTGTGGTAGAGGCTCATTTGGACATTTTAAGGGAAAGATTGAACAAGCATTTGCCAGGAATGATATAGACATAGTTAACCTTGCTTTAGGCAGGAGTGTAGACTATATGACCCACCGATTAGTCCATTTGACCTGCAATTTATCTGATTTTTGAGAGGCTGACTTAGAGTCAGCCCTTGCTATTATTACTATGTACAAAGGATTTTAGAATGCTATCTCAGCATGTTTTCTCATATGTAGAACCTCTGAGGTCTACACTGTTGTAAAGCATAGAAAACAAGAAAAAGAGCACACATCAAAAAAAAAAGCGTCAGGTTACTATTTCCTTTGACATAGCAGACTTGCTAACTTTTAAGATATTTCAAATATCCATTTTGATTTTAAACTACTGCTTACTATGAATACTCCAAACTACATCTTGATGCAATACTCTCTGTCTACATGCACAACCAAACTGTATTCTGCCCTTTGAACACCTGGTGTTATCTTGGACTGTCTTTTAGAACATCACTTCTGAACACTGGTGTTTGCTTTACCAGAAATCTAATGAGTTATTGATGAATTACAGCTTGAGATAATTTTGAAAGCTGCATGAAAGTCTAAAACAAGAGGCAAGTTGAGCATGTGCAGCTCTGGAAAAATTGCTGACTGACAGGAGGGGAAATCTCAAATTGGTCTGCAATATTTAAACATTGACATCTTGGAAAATCACAGCTTTAATCATCTCTCTTCTGTGCAAAATGAAGGTTACCTTGATATTTTGGCCTTTCTTGAAGAGTCCAAATTAAAAGCAGCAGCAATGACTATCCATATTTAAAAAAAAAATAAAAATTAACAGAACAAATGACAATGTATCTCCCATTCATTCTCATAATTACTTCACTAGAAATTAGCATTAAACCAGTAGTTCAACACAAGTTTCATACTGTGAAAAGAGTGAAAAATAAATCTGGGAGTACTTTTTCTTGGTTATTGGAGAACACAAGCAGAGGCTTCCATCTTCCACACTGTTTTCAATAGCAACAGTATTTAACAACTTACCAACAATTATTCCAGGTCTTCTATCCATTTCAACAATATGTGGATGCACACCTTTATATGCTGCATCACTCACAATTTGTGTGTTTTTCCGCACCCGCTCTGTTACAGGATCATCTACCACTGGGGTGAAGCCTCTGCCCTTTGTCTTCTCAAAATCTTCATGGTATTTTACCTAGGAAAACAAGAAGAATTGAATTTTTTCCCAAGCTGCAACTGACAGCAAATAGTTATTCTATGCCAGAATGCATACATGTTTATTTTATGAGGCACTTATATTCTTTGGGTTTAGTAAGATAAAGCAATTGTTACATATATGAGATAGGTTCAATGTTCAGACAAATCTTTTCTATCTCCCTAACCTGATTTCCTGATATTTTATCATCATTTTTGCATTTGTCTTCTACTGCCACTGAATTAGGCATTAACTCAAGCAGCAAAGCATCATGTTACAGTCACACAGGACAGGAAAAGGCCTTAGGAGGTCATCTAGCCCATTCCCTTCTTCTCTAAGATATGACAGCTCTCCACTGATGCAGACAACTACATCTGTCAGTAAAAAAATGTTCCAGCAGTAATAGTTCTAATGAAGTAAAATATTTTAATTCACTGAGAACTTTTATTACATGCAATTTCATATAAAAGGTGATCTTCTGCTCTTTTGTTTTATCATATGCCAGCTGGCTTTAAACATAAGTTTTTAGAAAGAATTGCAATTACTCTAAGCAGCCTGCTTTAAAAAAATTAAAATAAAACAAAGGACATTAGGGTAGAAAGTGTTATAGCCAGGTGTTGGAACAAAACCAGTATTAGTAAGAGTTATAAAGTAGTATCCCTGATTATGCATGTTTATTTTTTAAATTGTCTTAATCATCAAAGAAATAAATTGACAAGCATTCTCACACAAGCAAATGCACACAAAACAACTCATTCCAAGACCATGTCACGCAGAAACCAGGAACGTGCACAGGCACAGGTGAAGTGTGTCACCTAATCCAGTCAAACTGTGTGATGCTCAAATGAGGTATGTACTTTTCTAAAAGAAAAAACAAACAAACAAACAGAAGAACAGACTTTTAACTGTTAGAAAACTGTTTATTAGTATTTTGAAAATGTTCATTACAGTCATATGCAGTTAGGAAACACTCCCTCAACAGGCATAAGAAAATATTCCTTCTATACTTGAGCAGAGAGTTTGATCAGGTACCTATATTAATGGAAGGCAAAATCCAGTGGAAGTCAAGTGCCATTCCTTAGCATACTCTAGGTATAGGAAGAAAGTACCCTACCATTGAGATGTTGTTTTGTGTTTCTTTGACATGCCTTAGCTCAGGTGTATCTAGAAGCACACTACGTCTACCTTTCATCTGCCTCTGATCACTGCTGTACTTGACCTGCAAAACAGCAACAACAGCACAGAGTTTTTGTTTACAGTAGAATGGAGGGTGAGAATCACGCCATGCAACAGTATCCTTTCCAAGTCACAATGCTCAAGGTTTTTCTTGTTTCTTTCTTTACACTCATCTTCTAGTGACTTATTTCAGAGGGAGGACACAGATGAGCTAGTGTATTGATAAGGCCAAAGGGCAGGTTTATTCCATCAATCACTTACTCAAAAAAACCAGCATTTACCTGAAAGCTGAAACTCTTGAATGTTTAAATGACATATGTGAAATAATTCATTTATCAACTGAAAAAATAAATAATAAGAAAACACCACTGTAACTTGGACATCTTTAAAACGTATTTGTATGGCTGATTATATGCTACTTTCTTATTACCTCGACAGACCTAGATTCTGTCCTCAGTCTGCAGCACAAAAGCAACATGTTTGGGACAAATCTGAATATGTTGTTTTGAAAGCGAACATTTGGGCTCTGTATTTTGTGCATCAGTAAGGTTTCTTCTGGCTGGCTGATTCCTTCTACTAATGGCACTGCTTCTTTCTACTCTTAGCTCCTACACTGTGCTGTAACCTGTGTATAGAGTGTTATCTATACATTCACACTCAAAGTATTACCTCTAAAATCAGTTGTGCAAGTCAATTTGAACATACTTTTGCAATGAGAGAAACTAAGTATGGAAATTGTTTAACCCTCCTTAAAATTACATATTAGCTAAGCACAACATACCTATGAAAATAGGAGTCTTGGTGTCTATGTTTCATAGGTAAGTTTGAAGTAATGTACAGAGAAATAGAAATGTATGGTACTTCATATTCTTCAAATCCTGCTTAATTAAACAATAGATTTTCTTAGCAAATATATTCTTTTTAAAAACACATGCTTTTGAATATAAGGCATTTTCTGGACATAATAATTACAGCCAATGTAGCTTGGTTTTCATCTACTGCTCATTAACATAGAGGAGTATTTATCCTGGTAAATCTTGAGAAATTAAGTGGAGGAGTCACTTGGGAAAAAAAAAAAGGTTAATTTTCAGAAACAAAAGAATTCTTTTAGGTCTAGAGCTGTTCAGAAGTTTTCCTCTTATTCTTAATTATCCACCTCAAAACTAATTTACTTTGGTAAGTATGCATGAGTAAAAAGGACCTCGCAGAAAAGGACCTGGGGGTGCTGGGGGACAGCTGGCTGAACATAAGCCAGCAGTATGCCCAGGTGGCCAAGAAGGCCAACAGCACCCTGGCCTGTATCAGAAATGGTGCGACCAGTAGAAGTTGGGAGGTGATTGTGCCCCTGTACTCTGCACTTGTGAGACTGCACCTTGAGTACTGTGTTCAGTTTTGGGCACCACAGGATAAGAAGGACATTGAGGTGCTGGAATGGGTGCAGAGAAGGGCAATGAAGCTGGTGAGAGGTCTGGAGAATATGTCGCATGAGAAGCACCTGAGAAAATTAGGACTGTTCAGCTTGGAGAAGAGGAGGCTTAGAGGAGACCTCATTACTCTCTACAACTACCTAAAAGGAGGTTGTAGTGAGGCTGATGTTGATCTCTTCTCCCAAGTAACTAATGACAGGACAAGAGGTAATGGCCTCAAGTTGTGCCGTGGAGGTTTAGATTCGACATTAGGAAGAAGTTCTTTGCTGAAAAAGTGGTCAGGCACTGGAACAGACTGTCCAGAGACGTGGTGGAGTCATCATCCCTGGAGGTGTTCAAAAAACGAGTAGATGTGGCGCTTCAAGACATGGTCTAGGGGTCAGGGAGATGTTGGACAAAGGTTGGACTTGATGATCCTAGAGGTCCTTTCCAACCTAAATGATTCTATGATTCTATTTTAAGAATGTACTTAAGACATATGTAGTTACAAGGTCAGATTCTGTTCTGTTGTCCTTAAGACAAATTCTTTGACAAATCCAACCCACTTTACTTTTCCCTCCTACATTCAGTTCCAAAGTGTTCACTACCACTAATTCTCTTCTGTCACCCTGAGACAGTGGCTCTGCATGAAATCTGTTCTGTTTACCACCTGCAGGGGCTTTGTCACTGATGTTTCAGTATTGAGGACACAGACTGTAATGTAGCTAGCCTGGTCCTCCACCACGGTGTTTTGAGTTCTTCCTTGCTTTGTATTAGAACTGTCTGCTGATTCTTACATCACTATAGAGGTGATTTAAAAAAAAAAAAAAAAAATCAAAACAAATAACAATAACGAAAAAGAAACAAAACAAAACCAAACCCAAAGGTAAGTCTTATCATAAAAGCTAAGAAAAATATAGTATTTTAGTCTTATTTGGGACTACTCAGCTCTAACATAGTTGGCATGTCGCAGAGTGGAATGGATGACCATATGCTTCCATGCTTTGAATCATTAAAAAAATGAAATTTGCAATAAAGTTAAAACCTCATTTCCTATGTTCTTTACTGTAATTTACTGCTGCAATCTAGCAACTAAAACTAAGTAATAAGAAATGAAGGTTCTTGAAAGAATGACTGAGCTCCCCTGACTCTCTGAAAAATACCAAAGCCATCACAATCACCTACTTTTTTGCAAAAATAATCAGACAGGTCTGAATATTTTTGTTGCCCAGACATGCAGCGCATGTACTCAAAGGATAAAAAAAACCCAACCACCTAAATGGAAAAACTTATCCTTGTTATATTCCTACAATGACTGGAAATCTAAACGACAAAAAGATTCAAACAACTTGCCGAGCTGATATTGTCTTGATTCTTCTTGACTCTCTCTATCTCAGGAGTGACACTCACAGCAGTAGCTTTGCCAGGCTGCTCTCTGTAGTGAACCTATTATTTAACAGAATAAAATGGTACACACTATTTCAGCTAAAGCAATATCACATTGTATTACATTAAAATGTATGATTTAAAAGGACATCCAGGGAACAACTGAAAAGCTAAAATGCATCTGAAGTTTATCAAAGCTTATAAAACTTGATTTTTGAAGGATAACCTTGAATTCTTTCTGTATAGTCGTCTTATTAATGCATTTGTGTGGATATATAAACACATTTGCACACAACATGTTGACACTGGTCTTTAGCAGCACGAAAAAAACTATCTTATCTTTGGAATAGGGTAAGCCACAGATAATGCAGTAAAGTGAAGCAAAGCAAATTTAAAAAAAAATAATAATTTAGCAATGTCCACTGTAAACATGTATTTGTCCAGACATACAGATTCCTTAAGGATACCACCCATGTTCTAACAGTTATACTCTATATATTCAAAAGTGATTAAACACAGAGGATGAATCCAACCGCTTAAATTTCACCATGTGTTAATTGATATGTACTGTAGGAATATCCCTTCTATTGCTTTTTAACAAAATATGCTTATAGCAATGATGCATTAACCAAATGCACACTCCAGGCAGGATCAGTATCTAAAGAGGATAAAGAATAGGATGTAGCATTGACAGACTAATCAGTTCAATGCTAACCTTGTCCCCAAATACTGGGAAGCCAGTATTTATCTAGTAAATAATTAGAGATTCTTCATTATTTATGTCAATCGATACAGTTTGATGAGTTTCATGTTTCCATACAAACCTTTTATCTTTTTTATTAATAAGCTCTTGGTTTTGTGTCCTGAGGATAACTGCACTAACACACTATGCTCATAATTCTGCAGTGCACTGTGGTAGTAACATACATATTGTTCAAGCAATTGTCTTTCCACACAAAACAGTTTTGTTCTGTCCACATCATATATTCCAATTGAAAAATTAACATTGTATAAAAAT
Organism: Brachypteracias leptosomus; assembly: GCA_013401335.1. NCBI lineage: Eukaryota > Metazoa > Chordata > Aves > Coraciiformes > Brachypteraciidae > Brachypteracias > Brachypteracias leptosomus. The sequence continues at coordinate 12,640 of VYZX01009304.1, read as the reverse complement.
GATGGTAAGCTATCAAATGGATTAAACTTACAAACTAATATTTATAAAGATAAAATAATTATTCAAGACTTACTGTTTCTAGATATGTCTGAAGTCACAGAATCTTAGCTCAAAGCTATTTCAGTGACCTCTACAAGAATTTACTTGGAACCAGAAAGAGACAGGTAAGAGAGCTGGAGTTTGAGTACAACTGTAGGCATTTTTTTACAAAACAAGAGAACAAAAAAAAGAAAAAGAAAAAAAATGGTGGAAAAGGATATTCTGTCAAAAAAAAAAAAAAAAATTTGTCAAGATTTCCTGCAAATATCCAAGCCAGTAACAACTCATAACATTGCAGCCATTTCCATAATCAAGTATGTGATGCTTCACGTGCCATTTCCCAAACCAAGCAATAGCTTTTCACAATTGCTTTCTAAAAGGTTTTTCAAGTAATTTCATTACTGAGACCACACATAATGATAAGAAAAGGCACAGTTGCTGGATGCAGAACTTTGTGCTCATCCTCTGCACCCAAAAATTAATCGAAGGATTAAACAAAAGCAACTTCCCATGCTGACATTCTCTTGATTCCTCTTGACTCTCTCAATCTCTGGGGTGACACTCACAGGCGTTGCTTTGCAGAGCTGTTCTTTGTACTGAACCTAGTAAACATGGCAGAAGATATTACACAGAGACTTCCTAGCAACAGAAATAAAACAGTGTGTTAGACATTACTAAAAAGCACACTGCATTTGGATGGAAAATATCATTCCTTAATAAACACCCACATCTTTCCACATCATATTTAGTACTTGCCCTCTTGCAGTTCTTCTGTTTCAGACAAAGACAATTGATACTTCAACAGGAATACTCCATTCTTATCGATGTTAATCAAAGTGCAAGACTAAGGAGTTATCATTTTGATTAAATTAGTCTTTGTTGACAAACAGGAACTAGCACACGCACCAGACATATTCACTGAGATACAAACACATTTCATACAACAGAGAGAAGTGTGCAAGCAATGAAAATGGGGCACACATTGCTAATATTCTTCTGGTTTTCCTTAACTCTCCTTAGTTCGGGTGGATCAGAAATAGTTGTTGCATGCTGAATTTCTTCCTTGTATTTAATCTGCACAATAAATATTATAAAATGTTAGCAATTTAAAGAAGATACAGACAAGTACTAAACCACAACATTTTGCAATCTCTCACTTACACATGCTGCACAGCTAGATCACATCTATCAACACTATTGACCTGAAAAGGGACAGTTATCTTTAATTTCTGAAACAAGCTGCTAGGATCACCAATGCATCTTGTTTGATATAATGCAGCAGAGTCCATATAACAACCCTAGTATCCTAAAACTCTTACAGCAGGAATATACATCCTATGGGATTGTGGATATCTGCATGATAATTGGGATGCTGCATATACTTCTTGGAGTACTTTCTTTTTCTTTACAATGGTAAAAAACAGTAAAATTTACAAAACATTCAAAATTGTGTGTGCAGTGATACGTCATAGTTGGGAACGTTTTTCATTAGCAAGACTCAAGAAAGGAAAAGTTCTTTTAAGAACAAGGGAACAGCATAACAAATGAATTTGTACAGTGTTATATTAATGTGGCATACAACATTTCTGTTAAATATGTTTTAAGGAAAATCAAGGGCTCAAAAGGAAAATAGCACAATTAACTTAAATGTAACCTTAGCTTTGCCCCTTGTACAAATATGCTCCATATTCAGCTTTTTATATATTATACTACTTCAGTCTTTTCCTCTTTAAGTACTTTATAACCTTCTTTATTACCAAAAGCTCTTTTTCTCAAGAGAAATCTGCCTCATTCATTACACATAGTCAATGACCCTTACTTAGTGAGTAATTTGGATGCCAACCATGACTGATACAGGTTTTTTTTTTCTTTAACTGCTCTGAATTCCTGCTCTGACGATAGAATTACTGATTCCTTTAGGAACTTTTCCATGTTGCTACTCACTAAAGCATTTGATTTTTTCACACACATTAATTCACTAATTTTGCTGTGCAATGAGGAAACAGGTAATTGTGACAAGGAAAAATACTATTTTTACTACAGAGCACAGACAAGTAACAGCTAATCTGGCTGTTAGGATTATACAGCACCTGCACTCAAATGAGAATTCTCATTGAACTGTAGTTTGCAAAACGGAAAACCAGAACAAGTCTGTCTCTGTGGCTAAATATAAAATCATCTACTTTGTCAATGGGGCACCAGGTCTAAACACAGGTACTTGAATTCAGGCTCTTGCTTTGAGTATTGACTTAGTGACCTTATGTTNGGGGTGAAACATATTCTGCTCCGTGGGGGGTTGCCCTGAGCCTTAAACGGAGACACCTTAATAATACCCCTCCCAAAGGTACCTCCTGGGAAGGCAATTTCTCTTCGTTTAAAAAAAACTACAAATGCACATTATTTTGTATGCCTTCATCTTAAGCCCTTTGTGGTCTGTTCAGATTGACTGCACAAACTCATGAGAACAATTGTAGTTTGTTACCTCTTTGGGCACCATCATCAAAGAAAGGGCAAATATTTGACCAAGGGTTCCTTGGATACACGGTGACAGTAAGGGAGATGAGTCTAACAAATCTCTTGGGTTCTGTTTCAGCTCTTCTGGAAGGAAACACCTATGCACAGGAGCACATCACTCTGCCTGTCTTTCCTCAAATTTGGTCTATTCACTTTGACCAAACACTTCTACACTTTCAGCTCCTCATCCCTGGTCTGTTTTCTCCCAAATCCACTGTACCAAATCTCACTTACTAGGTAATTTTCAACCCTTTTCTCCAAGACATGGTACTTCTGGAGAGTGCCAGATTTTTTAACACAGACAAAACAACATGTTTTTCTCTAAGCTCATACTTGGAAGCTGATTTGGATGAAATCAATAAATAAATTTTTAAAAACCAAACAAACCAGCCCAAAGCACAGACCAGGAACAGAAAATTTCAGTCCAGGAAGTTTAGGACTGGCAGAAGTATTAAACCACTGGAAAAAAGGGTCTTTTCATAGAGACTATTAAGTAAGCTTAAGAATTGGCAGTGCTACTAGTCCTTAACATGCTTCAAAATGTCCTTTGCTTGAGTTTTAATCAGATCCCAGCTTTGTGGTGTTGACTGACATATCACAGGGGTTTCCTCATGGATTTCACACAAACAAAAACACAATTACAATCTTTTTCCAAAAGCGTTCTTCCCAGTGCTGCCTGTTCCACAAATATAAACAAGTTCTTAAAAAAACCTTAGTTATTTGTAGCTTCTCAGCTTCAGTTAGGCTGTGGGTCTGATGTTTGCTTTTAAAGTTCTCTGAGATCTTGACTCAGACTATTTAGGAGGCTCTTTTTTTCAAGCCAATCATCACAACAGGTGAGATGAGTTCAATCCCCATGGTTGTCACTACCTTGTTTTTTAGGATTCGAAAACAGAACGTTCTGATCTTTGTCTCCAAGGTATGTCATCTGGAAGAACCTCATCACTTTCAGAACATGATGCAATGGACTTTTTTGCGTGGTTTGGTTGTATAGTTAGTGTTATTTTGGTTTGGTACTCTGGGGGTTTTTTGCACAGCAGATGTGCTTCACATTCCACAGTTTCATTTAGCTCAGCAAATAGTTTTAAAGCTGGCCTAAGTCCTTCTGCCTAAGTTCACAGATACGTGTAAAATGTTTAAATCTAATGGAGTCAAAATTGATGTAACTTATCCTTCCTTTGGGACTCTTGTGAATTACACAATAGAATTTCCCTCTTACTGCACAATATAATTTCCCTCTTATTGACATATAATTTAAAACTTGCTTATACATTGCCTTTAATTTGGACATTCTAGACTTTTAATAAATATTATACAAGACTTAAGTAATCTCAAGTAC
>VYZX01009301.1:86296-137339 GCA_013401335.1 Brachypteracias leptosomus | reverse complement strand
TGAGCCAACAAATTGCCAGTGCAACCCAGGAAACCAACCATATCCTGGGCTGCATCAAAAGAAGCATGATCAGCAAGTCAAGGGAGGTGATTCTGCCCCTCTACTCCACTCTTGTGAGACCCTACCTGGAGTACTGCATTGAGCTCTGGGGCCCCCAACAGAAGGAGGACATGGATCTATTGGAGTGAGCCCAGAAAAGGGTCACAAAGATAATCAGGGAGCTGGAGCACCTCTTCTGTGAGGACAGGCTGAGAGAATTGGGCTTGTTCACCCTGGAGAAGACAAAACTCTTAAGTACTGAAAAGCCACAATATGGTATTCACCAAAGAGGCCCTATAGAAAAGGTGGGGAGGAACTCTTTATCAGAGAATGTAGTGATAGGACAAGGGGTAATGGTTTTAAACTGAAAAAGGGTAGATTGAGACTAGATGTAAGGTAGAAGTTCTTCACTGTGAGGGTGGTGAGGCACTGGAACAGGTTCCCCAGGGAACTTGTGGATGACCCCTCCCTGAAAGAGTTCAAGACCAGGTCAGATGGAGCTTTGAGCAATCTGATCTAGTGTGAGGTGTCCCTGCCCATGGCAGGGAGAGTAGAAACTAAATGATCTTTAAGGTCCCTTCCAACCCAAATCATTCTATGAATCTGTGATTCTATGATTGAGCAGATTTGTTTGAAAGTCTGTATCTTCTCTCATTGATAGCAGCTATAAAGCTTTCAGCAGTGTAAAAGTCTAGAAAAGCATTCCCTGAAACTATGGCCAAATGGATCTATTTTTCACTCAAACTGTATACCATATGGGGACCATAAACTTCCACAGGGTCACATTTAACAGGGGAACCAAGCTAAATAAAATAAGACTCAAGTATGTAACTTTGTCTCCAACTCTCCCCATCCCCCCACACTAGTGATTTGAAAACTGAGTTGCTTTTGCTTTATAAATAAATAAATCACTTGCTTTGACACTCAGCGAATTTAGCTGGAGGGAAAATAAGATCTTTCGAATACTGCTTGTTCTCGCACTGTTTCTGACAGAATCCTAAAATCCATCAATAAAGGAGCTTAAAAGAGACACTTTCTTCTGAGATCTATACAGAACAAATAGGTAGATTGTACCTCAAGTTCAAAAAAAACAAGGGAAATATTTGGGACAGGGTAGATGTCAGAAGGAAGCTTTTAATCTATTAATATGTGTTGACACATTCTCATTGCTATTACACAACTTCTGGATGGACTTGCCACTCATGTCACTAAGATAGGTACTGGGTTTTTTCCATGCATTGACCACAGATGACTAATGACTTTTGGAACAGATTTATTAATGTTTTGCACTTGTTTCTGTTACAGAGAAGAAACAGTGCCTTCAGGTTTTGTGTTTGTTCTTATTTTTTCCTTTAATCTCGACAGCTTTACTATTGAAAAAATAAATAAAATGTTTTCACAATCAAGAGAAAGGCTTCTGTAGAGCTTTAAGAAAAGACATTCAATATATCATTTATCTAGTTTTACTGAATACATCTTTTCAAAGCTTATGGTGTCAGTTTAATGCAACATTTCAATGCAAATTTTAGAAAAACATAAAACTCTGGAATTAATTTTCTACTTGTTGACACATCTGTTGGGGCCATAATTATTTATAAGCTGATCTGCTTCAAAGTAGGAAATTCTGGTGCTGGACATTTTATTCTGAAAAGTCTTTGACCAGAAAATAATTTACTTCTTTTCCTGATTTGTCAACCCTCCCTCCTGCTAAAAATCATTTGAAATTATCACAAATAATCAAACCCTTGTCTTCTCTTAAGAAACTAGAATGGTCCTGTCCCTTCACATCGCTCCAAAAGTAAACCAAAAATCTTTTAGGAAAGAAAACTCACAAAACTTCATTGCCTAGTAATGGGGATTGTTGTTAAAATATCTTGTGATCCTCATCTAAACAGGTTTACGGTAATCATACACAGCCCCAGCATCAGTGTCAGCACAACCTGAATGTCAATGTTTCTGTGGAGGTTGTGAGTTAAAAGAGATGTTAAAGGAATAGTACAACCATTTCTTTGTCTTTCCTACAGACTATTTCAAATTCATTTTTCATATGATCCTGAAGATTTTTCTTACATGAAGCTCCCAGTAAAAGCTGTAATTTTCTTTCAGGAGAATTCAAGAACCACTGACAGGCCCAAAAGAATAATTGTTGTTGCAATGTGGATGGAGAACAGAAAAAAAAGGCAGATTGTGCCACGTATAGATGATACTTTTCTTTGAGAAAATACTGTCTGTCTGTAGACAAGGGAAATACGCTAGATCAAATTTGTCTGGATTACAGTGAGGCATTCAGGGGAATTTCCAGACTGGAGAAGCTGAGAATTAGGAAACTTATTGTAAAACGGGTTAGAAAGTAAAGGGAGATGACTGGCACTGTGGTAGATAAGGAACTTTGAAACTAGAAGAAATCTCAGGTCTTAGGACATGCTTTGTTCAGCTTTTCTTTAATGACCATTACTCAAGGAAAAGACTAATAAAACGTGCAGATGTTGCAGACCTGGAATACACCACCAGAAAGGAGAAATGGATTATCATGTAGAGAGACTCAAATGACCTTAGGGAACAAAGTGAGAAATGAGAGACAATATAGCAGTGCTAACGGCTGTAACACTGTACAATGCTACCAAAGAAAATCCTCTTACGTGCTGGAAGTTAATCAGCTAGAATTAATATAGGAGGAGGAAAATCTCGTTGCAGATAGTCAGCTTGGAAGAACAAGAGACACCAATCTGATGTGGCCATTAGAGACACAACTAGTATTTATCAGGAAAAGTCACCAACAAAAATGGAGAGTATTAATACTTCCCTATAAAACCCTGTTAGAGTTTATTTAGAATTCGAAACACAACTCTAATTATAAAGGCTCAAGAGAGATGAACTCAGAAGGAAGAGCTAGACAGTGTGGTTCCTAGGATGGTGGAGGGAATGAAGTACCCATTCTTCAAAGTAAGAACAAACACACGTGCCTTGCCAAGGGAACAAAATCTTCATTGAAAAATAATACAGTTTGGGTACCCTAGTTTTGAAAGTTTGGGCTACTCACTTGTTTCAGATGGACGTATGTTACCTTTTTTCCTGCAGGTTGGTCCTATCTTACTCTCTTGAAAATGCATCATAAAAAAAAAAAAATAAATCATAGCAAAACCCAAGGAACTCCTCCCTATGATTTTGTGAAGCACAAGTAAGATCATCATCCTGCCTGGTTAGTACTTCAGTGAGCATCTCAGTAAGGCTGATCTGTAAACCCCATTTTACACAGTACATGCGTACTGTACTACTGATAGTACAGACTTGTTACAAGCAGAATGCATTAGAAAAACACTCAGGAATAAATATTTCATATGCTTCTTAATCACTATTTTCCCTTCCTTTCAAATCCAAGCAAATGTCACTTCTTCGCACTTCCTGTCCAACACTGGTGTGACACAAGTTCTCATTATCTATTCCTTTTTACAGTAGGAATACCTTGAAATCTTCTTCCATTAGTTACTAAACTTGTAAAGATCAAGATTTCTGTTTAATGAGCACCAAAATTTTCCAATTCCTCAAATTTGAGTTAAGTGTAATGAAAATGTTTTTTTTTCCTACAGTTAGAATCCAAGTACTCTGATAGTGCCTATATCCAATAAAATTTTTAACTTCATTTGTTGCAAAGTTTACCTTATAATATATCAGAAAACCAAAACCAAATAGTTTTCACTCCTCACTTCAGAAAGAGTTATATGTTTAAAAGTGTCTATACGTATATACATGTTCAAATACAACAGTATAGAGGAGAACAGGGTTATTTTCTTTAAAGAAATACTTTCCCCATCTTCTATTCCCATTTCTCTCTTCCATTACATATCTATGTACTCTTTTCTCCTTCTCATTTCTTGCCTCCAATCTGAAGGGTTGTAGAGACTTTGCCCAAAAAGAGCCAAGAATGGTGTGTACCCACTAAATCTTGAAAAAAATATTTCCTTCCTTTGCATCTGCAAGAGAGAGGCTTCCAATGCAGCCTGACAGAGTACCAAGTGACAGTGATGCACAGCAAACATCCTCCAGGATTAATTATAGATTGATGGAAATGAAGGGGGAAAAGTAGAAGCCATAAAATCCACAGAATGCTTTTGAAAGAACCAATGAAATAAATACACCTGCTTGCAAGACAACTCAATGCATCATTTTGCCTTCTGATAGCATGAAAAGCCATTTTCATCCACAGTCTTGAATTTCCTTAACGAGTTAACAAGAATCTCTATTAAATGAGATCTTATTATACAAGCTAAAGACCTAAGGAAGATTTGTTTTTAAATTATTCACTATCCATCATCTTCTTATTCAAAATTCAGCTTTAGAAAACATCATAGTTAACATCCCTCAAAAAGGAAAATTCTCAATACCTACCTTGCTCTTCTCATTACTACCTTTAATGTGGCTTGCAGGCTGTTGACCAAGTGCAACACATTTGGGCACACATGATGATGATTAACTGAAAGCTGAATTACCCATTTCTTTTGCCCACACAATGTCTATTACCAAAATGTGGAGGAAGATCAAATGGCCTTGTTTTAGGTCATCTGGATCTGCAGCCAATAGCAGCCAATTTTAACTGATTGCAGGTTTGTATTCTACACCATATAAAATTCTACTAAATAAGGGACTCTCTTATTCATCTGGGAAAGACAACACATCATTATGGAGACCTTAGAAGGTGCATCTTAGTTGTTTACATCATAGAGTCATGTAACACCCTTAAAGAAAGGAAGGATGCTGTAGCAGAAGGTACTGAATTAGTCCTTACATGACCTCATGTTACTATATGCTTTTTGTATGACCCCCACAAGTGATCTACCTCTTCATGCTCTTTTTGTAAAACAGGAATAAAAATGCTTCCTCTTAGTCCCCTTTTGTCTGTCTTCCCTGGAGTGTGAGTTAGTGGGGTACGAATTCTGTCCTTTGAGTATATATAGAGAGCCCTGCACAGCAGGACCTTTCTGCACCGTGCCATCTGAATAAAATGCTTGATAACATTTAATGAACACTGACACATTCAGAGTATCCTTGATAGTCTGAAAAGGCTTCTGTTACATTCTTATTTCTAAGAAATAGCATGATACCAGTCATTCTAACACATGAAACTACTCCTGAAGATGATGTGCAAGATTAAAGCTTATGTAAAAACACCTCCAGCCTTACATACACTTGTGTATGCAACACATCATTCTTGTGTATCTCCCTTAGTTACTGGTGAGCACTGTAGCTCTGAGATCCAGTGAAGAGAACAAACCTTACCAGCTCCTTCATATAGCCTACCATAATTAGAAAAATTCACTTATGAGAAATCCTTCCTCTCAAAAAAAATATTCCAAAACCTGAGAGGTCCTAAGTTAGAGCTATATCCATTAGCTGCAGGCTGATGTACCAGATATTTCTCAATTTGTGACCCAAGAGGCTGTGCATGCACTCATCAAAATTATCTTCCTAGAGGCATTGGTGGGAGGAGTATTTCTGTCTGAATCATCACAGTGACCCCAGCCTCAGCTCTGTCATGGCCACAAAACCACCAGTGTTTATCTCTCATCCTCCTGACTCAGGCAGAGCATATAATACATGATTTGAGGGAAGGGAGTGTCATTTTGTTCTATAGTTTTGCAAAGCCTAACCCAAGTCATTCCAAGGGAATGGAGGGGCTCCCAATGGCATCTTACTGGCTCTGTTTGTCCATGCTGCTCTAAGAGGCACTGGAAGGAATGACTGAGCTTGACTTTGCTTTTAACTTAGATGGGTATTCTGTTGGCAAGGTCCAAGGATCTGCTGCCTCCTTCTCCTTACTGAAAGGACGAAATCACTGCTTGAAGCTTTCCAACCCACAGTGCATATCACCAAAAACTCCAGGCTTTGCTAACCCTGTGTCAGGGCTTCCTGAGGCTGAGGTAGGCTGCTGGGAGCTCATGGGACCCTGCATATCAGAGTTCATCTGACAGACCCATACTCTGCAGATTCCCCACAAGGTTCCTATTTGGAAATGAGGCAACAGCACACAGATGAATTCTTAGCTTGCAAAATCTCTGTGGAAGCAGGAACAAACAAAAAGTAAGACTCTAATGCATCTAAATTCATGAACATGCACTTATCACTACCAACCATTACTTTTGGGGAAGCACAGAGTAATGCATTCTGTTGTCAAGGGGGCTTCAACACGATGCTAAAATTCAACACATGCTTTACTGAATTGGAACTTAAGAAAGTAGACAGGGAGGAGAGAGAAGGGAAAGAATAAGGAGCTGTGCATCTGTGTTTTTTCTATTGACCTTTCATTTCAGTGGAGAACCTGGAAACTCATTTCCCAGGAAATATTTGGACTCTGATTTTCCTTTTACATTTCATTTTTGAACTGGCCCTTGTACTAGGGTCTCCTGTCCCAAATGCAGTTGCAGAGCCTTGCTACTGTAACAGATCCCCTAGGTGAGCTAGAAAGCTCAGGGAATCTTTCAGGATATCCCCTTGGCCAGAGAAGGACTACTACATCTATCTCGTTCCTGAAAGGTGTTTGCATAACCTCCCCCTGAGCTTTTCTAGCAATGGAGTCTCTCCAGCACTTTTTAACCATTTTTCCATTATTTTACTTTCTGTTGGCTGAGCCATGAATGTCATTGAGAACCTGACACTTGGCACTTGTGTGTGTGGTTGTATAAGGTTGAAGCTTGCCTGAAATACCACTACTCCTTTCTTCTTCTCAAGGGATATGTTCAAAGCTGCATACAAGACAAATTCTGTATTAGCTGCCTCTAATTGCTGTTTATATAGCAGGTAACCTTTGGATACTATCTGTTGAAAAAGTCTTCTTGTATCCTTCCTCTGGTCTCCTGAAGGAACCTCTGCAGTTCTTCCTGTTCAGTTCTTCAACTACTACAATACTGTAACTTCTTTTGCCAACTTCTCTGTAGCTGCTTCTGTTTCTACACTTAAATTTTCAGAATTCACCTCTTACTCCTTCCATTTCTTTCTGAAGAGGAGTTATCCCCAGTTTCTCCTGTATGTTCAATAACAACCTCATTGGAACAACTTTACTAAAGATTAACGTCTTGGTTGCTCATGTTTGTCCATCATGTATATTGTCTTGCAGATGTATAGGCTGTATGATAGTTTCCAATCCCCAAGTACACTTACTGTTCATTTTTTCTAACTTACCTTACCTCTAAGCTAAAGAAGAGGTTATACAATCAAGTGACCTGGCTCTGGAAACCACATTTCAACTGGTGACAGATAAAATTTAAAGGACACTGCCCTGAAATTCAGGAATGTCAAACAGGAATCTAAGTTTTCAGCTTTTTAAAGCATTCTTCTGTCATTTTGTACAGCATTTTCCATAACACCATTAAGCTTGGACACTCTGGACCTGAAGTAACATCCCTCTGATCATATTCCTCTGAAAGCAATTCCACCTCACAACAGTTGAATGGTGGTCTTCTACCCATCATAACAACATATAATGTATACCATTTAGTAAACACAGACATTAGCGATGAGATTTCATCTCCAAAAGCCATAGTTTTCCACTGATGCTACTTCTAGAGAGTAAAAATAACTCATTGCTCTTCTTTCATGAAACAAACTTTTGATACAAGCTGTTGGTTTGCTTGTTTTTAACCTACCTTCGTATACATTTATATAATTTAAGAATTATTCTCTTGCTCTCTTCTTCAAACATTCCCTATTTTAACACAACTAACTTTTCTCCAAAGCCCTTGTTGCTGCCAGCACACAAGCTTGTGCACCAGGGCTCACTTTACTAGTGAAATCTTTATCATTTGTATTTAAACTAATGTTCCAGTTCTCACATATAATTCTTTTGAATTCTTTGTTTTCAGAAAAAGCCCTTCCTTTACTTGTTGTCCAAGACTGCACCATTAATTTAGTTTTAGATGTATTCAGTCCTTATCTACTGACAGTTTTTAGGATGGTTTTGCTTCTTCCAGATAGTCTGGACACTGTCTAAATATCTTTTTTTTTTTTTTTCCCCTTTTACTGCATGATTTTTCATCATGCTTCTTCTAAACAAACTCTGATTCATTATTTAGACTATCCTTTGAGTGTTTGATTGTGTTCCATTTTTGTATGTTCATCAGTGTTTTAAGACTTAATTATCCAATGCATTAACATTTCTTGTTCTCTCCCCACAAAACATAGGGCCTATTTTGGTTGTCCTCCTTAGCCTGCCAAATTTGCATTTGGCTTTTATATACAAAAAAAGGTCTTTCTGGTAATCCTTTTCTCAACTAGGGGCCCCTGATTTCTGTTATAATTTGATCTCAGATTAGATATTGTACAAGATGTCTGGTCTTGAATGTTTGACCTAAGTTTCAAATGTCTTAGGATGCATAAAATGCTTTCCCTCTTTTCCTGGTCTCCTCTGTCAAATAGGTAGCTTTGAGAAGTCTCGTTCTTTCCTAGGATGGAATATGCTTTATCTTTCCTAGCATGTTTCAATAACTACTCTGCTCCTGTAATCCTACTCGAGTTATCCATTGCCTTCCTGGACAGCCCCACTTGCTCTGCGTCACCTGACTTGTTTCCACTTTACTACCTTTCTTCTACTTTTCAGTTTGAATAGTGCTTGGTAGTCAAAGAGAGAGGCTGGAATTCTATAAATATGAGGTATCCCTAATTAAAAAAACCATATAAACCAACTTATAGGTGAATAAACCTATTGTGAGGAAGGGATAGTGTGTACCACCATCAGTCGAATTAAGCTGCTATTAGCAGCAATTCTAGCTTGCTACATGTATGATATGCTACTCACTTTGAAGTGGTCTATTACAGGGCCAGGATAATAAATGAAGGTAACAATAGAGACCATACAGTAGGTGTTAAATTTCTTTCAATATTAATAAACTACAGTGTCATAAAATTTCAAACAAGATTTTAGCAGACATAGTTCATTCTGTAAACTAGACTGCTCTTTTAGCATTGTACCTTTAAACCACGTAACTAAAATACTACATAAAAGAGAAAAGATACCCTTTGAGAAAAACCTGTTTTTCATTGTAATGCATAATCAAGGTTATTTTCTTTAAAAATCATTAAGCACTTGTCACCAAATTTTAAACACTTTAAATGGAGACCTGTAAAGAGATCATATATTTAGGTAACTATGTTTTCATGGGTCCACTAAATACTAGCTAAACTGAGATAAAAGCATTTAGGTTCCACTTATGAGCACGGCTAGAAATAGCAATTAAAAGAAGAAAATCTCAAAGGAAAAAAAAAAAGGTTGTGCTGATAGAGCTGACACAAACACCACCACAACCAAGCAATTCTATTGTGGAAGACTATTTCTGAAAGCTTTCTCTCGTGTTCTCGAACTATTTCTATTTAAAACTTCCTTCAGCCAGCCCACAGACAGAACTCAAATGGCTAGAAAATAACACAGGTCAGATTGTCAGCTGTATATTTCATTCATGTAAAATTTTGAGTGCGTGCTGAGCTGCTATACACAGTAGGAGTCTCTGTTTGCAAGAAGAAAATGGACAGTTTTTCTGAAGGAGTTTAGCAGGAAAATAAAATGTCATAGTCTTCACATTACTTGTTCCTTCCCTGCTTGAGACCTCTCTTTTCCTTGCAGCTCTTACTCTTTTAAGTTTCTGTGTTGAACAGAATCTGGATCACAGCCTGTGAATTGTGTCTGGTCTTTTGTCTTTCTGTTCAAGGTGAATCAAGTTCCATCCAAATTGCTTACAGAAACAATCTAGGCCTCTCTATTAATCTGCTTCAAATACATGGCCTGAAAAGGAAATAGCTCTGAGGAAAGTGATCTATTAATTGTATTGATCCTCATTTGGCCTTTTATATCACTGGTGTTTTCCCCAGATAGGTACTGTTTGCTCTACAGATTTTGCTGGATCAAAATCCCACATACCAGCATCAGACTTTGGGATAGAGGTTCCACAGCATTTGCATATTGTGATTCAGATCCATCCCTTGTTCTGACAGAAATATGTTTGGCTTTAAGTAACCTGCTCTTATTCTATAAAATACCCATTAAAACAATAATTAAACTATCTTTACCTTATACATGGCTTTAAATGTCAATTTTTTCTCCTATTTGCCCACCTGGGGATCCCTCCAGGGATGGCTCTGATTTACTCTACCCATTAATTCCTCCTAAAATATCTCAACCAATTAAAACATTATAGATCTTTTTTTTTTTTCCTACTAAAAATTTCCAAAAGGCACAAGCCAAATTTGTTTTACTTTGGGTCATATTGTAATGTGAATGAAGGTAAGGCATAACTTTTTTCAATTCAAATTAGACAATCTATCCCTGGTGCCAGTTATTAAAGTGAGCAATGGCCTGACAGTCTAGGCTTTGGATTTTAATAGTTACTGAAATCTTGCTTATTATCCCATCTTCCTCATCAAACATTGATTATGCATTTCACATTTAGTATTCTGCTTATCTGATATGTTAGATATATGTAATTCTCTAGAAAACAAATTTTTTTACTGTGATTGTTGCATGCAAAATTTTTCTACTTACTAATGCTAATAACCAATGTCATATATACTAAATAGCATTCTTATTGTTCCTTCCAACTTCTTTTTTTTTTTACCCATGGGAAAGGGGTGATGTTCTATTCTATTTTATTTTAAATCACAGCAGAAGTCCAAATTATATCCTTTTGGCATAGATTTTGGATTGATGTGCAAGTTTGATACTTTGAGCTGCAGCAAGCAATACAGCATCTGCCAAAGATAAATTTGTTTCTATTTTTTTTTCACTACTCCACAATGCAAAAATCAATAACCACACTGTAGTCTAATTATACATTAGCACCATAAGGTACACGTAGAAATAAGATAATTAAGAAGCAACTGATTTTATGTTTTAGCAAATTTACCAACAATTAAAAATAAACCTATAAAATGCTTATTTGTCCATTCTGTTATTTCACATATAAGGCTTCTACTGTAATGCATTATCAACATGTAAAGAAAACAATTAGGGTTTTGAGAAAATCATTGCATGTAATGATACAACTTGATGATGTAATTTTAAAAATAAAAGTAGACTTTTGTAGACTTTTTGTGCATGGATATCTTATATTATCTGAGTCATAGCCTTTCCACCTGCGGTAGCTTTTGGTTTGCTGTTCTTACCTCTTACAGCAAGCTGGCGTTTTGGAGCCCTGTTTATTACTAGTAGAAAAGCATATCAACAATACAACTACCTGGAACAAAAAAGAGGAATAAAAAGCCTGAAGACACTTGTTCTAGTCTGTAAGTTGAAACTCATATATAATTTTAAAACAGTTCTCATGAAGGATGGTGTATATTTATAACCGATTATTTTCTCTTTACAAAACTCAAGGATGACTTTACCCAGCTCTGACAGATAGCCAGCAAAACCAACAGTGCCATCTTTTCCTTAGCTGGGTCTCAGAAAGAGCAAATTATTTTCTCCTTAGAAATATATCTAACAACTCCCTTTAAAAGCCACTGTGGTTCAAAATCTCTCATGCTTATTCATAAAGGCCAAACCTAAAAGACATTGTATGTACCATGTTTTCATGCCAAGTACATCCCATCATTTAAATATGGCTCTTGACTATTGTGCTGCTAGTTCTCTTCTTCCTCAGGCCAACACCAAGCTCAGCAACATCCCCTCAGCATACCTCTATCTTTTGTTCTTCATCTGTTTGCTCTTCTCCATCTCAAATCAGCCAAGGAGGAACACACCACTGAGAGAGAACTCAGCAACCTGCCCCCAACAAGAACTCACTCCAAACTGGTTGGTTCCTAGTTGATACAATTCTGGCCTCGTCCACGACCCCAACCACCATCACCTGGGGGAAGTTGGGGCCTCACACAGGTGGGCCAGGTTCTGCCTCTGGGGCCTGAAACCACTTGGGGAACAAAACATGTTGCTGGGTTGTGAGTCATCCATAGGTCAAGTCCAACTCGGGACCCACAGCCCAGGCCCCAGCACTTCAAATATGTTTTGCATTTCTTACACAAATGCTTCTCCTGTTCTCCTTGGTGACTTTTGATAAAACTTAATTGTCTTTTTTGACAAGTCTTTACCTGGGAAGTTCCTTGGCTGGGTAAAACCCCAGGAGAACAGAGGCCTGCACAGTCATCTGGCTTATCCTGGACATTTTTCACTTGCTGCATGTCTGTGGTCTGAGGTCCTATGTGCAATGATCTTCTGTAGCATCAGAGACACTTTCCAACAATACCAGTGTCTACTCTGAGTATATATTCTCAGGGCAGAGCAGGTTTTTTGCAATGTTAAATTCTGTTTATCTTCTCATACATTCCCTAAAGCCATGGATCATGAAAACTTTGGGCTACAGTCAGTCTACAGAAGATGTCTCTGTCTCTCAGTATATAGTTACACTATACAGCATACTATAATCTCTGATTAATCACATTTTTCAAAAATGTTAAGTGGCTTACCTGTGCAATAAGCTTTATTCCAGCTATTTTAATCATATAATTGCTGTTCTCCTTCACCAAAGAAAGCATTGTTACAAATTTTGTCATACTTTGTTGTATTTTATATTAGTCCCACTAGGATATTTTGCAGTTCACACAGAGCAAATACATGTACCCACACTGTGTCATACACAGCTTGATTCTGTCATTTAACCAAACTGGCTTCATTGACTTCAGTGGAGAGAACAGAGTCAAGCTCATTTTAAACATATATAAATATAAAAAAAGAATATTTTTTTTTACCCCAGAACTAGTTGGGTGTTTTGTTTGTTTGTTTTATTTTTAAACTATAGAGAAGAGAGAAATCTGATATCACCTACATTTTGTATTACAGTGAAAATGTTTGCTGGAGTATAAAAGTCTGTAGTGAGGGACATTAAACCATAATAGCACAGTAGGCCAACTTACACCAATTGCTTCGCAGTGGGACTATTGTCATTCAAGTGCAAGTACTAAGTTAAAGGGCAATAAATAGTATATTAGGTCTATTACTGCAGGCATTTTAGCTACAGTGATATCTACTGGAATCACTTTTGTTGTTATTAAAATAGATGATATTTTGCTAACAGTGTGCAAAGCAGGAACATGAGCAGTTTCTTTCCGAATGAAACATTATTCCACATCCTTTACTCACTATGATTTCAGATGAGTGGGCAAACAAATAAGGAAGAGAAAACTGCAGAACCAGACCAGGGATCACAGGCACTCTGCAATAATTATTACAAAATGCAAACACACCCCAGAACACTGCAGCTGGAGGACAGGTGGAAATGAGAGAGGGGGAAAAAAAACACCTAGAGAGACAGAGAGAGATGGAAAAAGATGGAAGAGTGAAACCATAACACATTTTGCAAAAGAAATAGTGAATTTTCAGATGTGCTGAAGATTCTTCAATTCAGAGTGTCTGCTAGGAAATGCAAACCTTGATGGTGGCACATTAGCTATTGGTGGTTTTTACAAGCATGTCAAGGATTAAGTTTAATTTTAAAACATATGAGAGGGGACATACAGGAAGAGTGGGTCAAGCCTGCCTACAGCTTCTGAGCAGAAAGAAGGGGATTCTTAAAACAGCATGAAGCTGTTTGAACTCGGTGCTGCTGTTTATGTACAACTCTCTTGTTTTTTGACAGTATTTGTGACCACAAAGGCATACAGGTACTCATTAGCACTCTCCTTTCAAAAGCAGTAAGAGAAACAAACCCAGAGGCTAGATCTTACCTTTTGGACTTACCAGCATCACAGGTGCAGCAGAGAGAAAGCTTCTATTAGTGAAGGAGGTCCAAAGTTTCAGTTAGCTGCAGTTAAACAATTTTTTTTGTTAGTAACCTGTGGCTATATTATACATGGATCACAACTTAGATTTTCATTTGTCTATCTACAAAAGATTGATGAGAGTTGTCATCTGTAAGGAAGAAAAATTGTTCTGGCTCTGGATAAGCGTACAGCAAATCTTAAGATTTCCTGAGAAATGTATCATTTTCTCACGATTTAAGGTCATATATTTAATCCAAGAAATAGACCATGGAATACGCTAGAATCTAAAGTTGCAGCATAAGGAAAAGAATCAGTGATTTGCTTGATGAGACAGAACCACTGGTCAAGAATCACTGAAATTTGCATATTTGATTTTATTTTTAAAATACAGCAATGCACAATAGTCAAGAAGTACTTAAAAAAATACTAAGACCTACCTGTGCTTTGAAAACTGAGCCCAAGCTACAGCTAACATAAATTTTGTTAACAAAATAGAAGCAAAGCTACCTTGTCTGTGCAGAGCCACAAAATTAACTGTCTCTCCTCAAGACGACATTTTCATTAGAGACAATTTGCTCCACATCTTCGCATTGGCATCATCCCTAAGGAACCTATGAGCCAAGAAGGCGAGGATCTCTGGTGCCAACTCCTTGCAGTAGGGCAAGCATTGTCACCAGCATCTGACATGCCTGCAGATGATGATCAGGAATAGGAATGCAAATCTGGAGAATCAAATCCCCACAGCAGACAAGAGACTGGAGCCCTAAGCTGGAGAGTGGGTAGCACTCAGGACAGCTGTACAAGAACAAAGAGGTTGTTTCAGTGACACTGCTAAGGGTGACAGCCAGTACTACAAAACAAGACATGGAGCTGGCTGATGCTTTCAGTCTGCAAGAGATGCGACCATCTCAAAACTGCCTTTCGTTCATCCTCAGCATAAACACTCACCTCTGAATTTGCAGTCAAGTAGAAATTCTGGAGGGAGTAAACAATAGAAAACAACAAGAAGCACTTTCAACAGTAAAAGGACTTCATTGAAGTGTTTTGTATTTGTGAATACAGACTATTTTTTGGGGGGGTCTTTACAACTCACCTAATGATATAAAAAGCAAAACAAACATCCTGTCCTTATTGACTTGAACAATATTTCAGTTCTGTGTATTATTCACACAGTAAACAGCTGCTTAATCCAATCAGCCCTGGCTGATTAAATCCACTCCTATAGGGCAAAAATTTTCACAAATCTAAAAATAACCTTCACCTGACACTTACAGGCACAGTAGTGTGTTTTAGGATATTCTGTTTTGAAGATATTCAGCATCAGATTAATCTGTTATTAACCCATAACTGCTATGTAGAAATTTACATGTTTTAACATCTCTAATATATGGAAAGTTCCAAATTTGTGAAATGAATTTTGTAACTCTTAATAGTAGGCTAAAATCAGTATGACTTGACTCTTTTCACAAGTTAAAATATGTCAGCTGGCCCCATTAGAAAGTGACTCTGAAAAAAAAGAGGGAAAAGCTCAAAAATAGACAAGCAGTGAGAGCAAAATTCTCAGTACCTGAAGATATTTAGTCTTTATATATGATGTCAGTGACATGAAGCATCTGTTTTCTTTCAAGCATTGGGAAATAGCATTTATCAGCCACTTGTGTGTATTGCTTGCTGTTATGAAATGGCTTTTATTAGTCCAAATATTAGAAACTGTAACCAACACAGCTATGGCAGAGCCTACAATTTTGCTTTATGTGCTGTCTTCAAACTGAGATCCTAAGAAGCCACTGACCTTCACAAACCATGGGCAGAAAGCTCAGATGATCAACTTGCACACCACAGAACAAGAAGCCCAGGGAAACAATTAGCTCTTAACATCTACAAAAGAGAGAACAAACTTCAGGGGTGGATTTTTAGTGCTCTGATGTCAGGTCATGGGAGAATTCTTGACCAGAGTATAAGGGTAGAATCATACAACAGTTTGGAAGGGACCTTAAAGATCATCCAGGTCCAACTGCCTCTGCCATGGGCAGAGACACCTTCCAAAAGAACAAGTTGCTTCAAGCATCATCCAACCTGGCCTTGAACACTTCCAGGGAGGAGGCATCCACAGCCTCTCTGAACAACCTATTACAGTTCCTCACCACTTCATAGTGAAGAGCTTCTTACACCTAATTTAAATCTACCCTCTTTGAATTTAAAGCCATTATCCCTTATCCTATTACTACATGCCTTTATAAAAAGTCCCTTTTCAGCTTTCTTGTGGGCTCTCTTTATGTACTGGAAGGCTACTATAAGGTCTTCCCAGAGCATCCTCTTCTCTTATTCTTTGCTGAACAATCCCAACTCTCTCAGACTGTCCTCATATGGGAGGTGCTCCAGCCCTCTGATCATCTTCATGGCCCTCCTCTAGACTCACTTCAACAGGTCCATGTCCTCCTTCTGTTGGGGGCCCCAGAGTTCAATGCAGTACTCAGGGTGGGATCTCACAAGAGTGGAGTAGAGGGGCAGAATCACCTCCCTCAACTTGTTGGTCACACTTCTTTTGATTCAGCCCAGGATACGGTTGGGGCTTTCTGGGTTGCAAGTGCACATTGCTGGCTCATGTTGAGTTTCTCATCAACGAACACCCCCAAGTCTTTCTCCTCAGGGCTGCTTTCAAACCACTCATTGCCCAGCCTGTATCCGTGCTTGGGATTGCCTTGACCCATCTGCAGGACCTTTCACTTGACCTTGTTGAACTTCAAGAAGTTCACACAGGCTCATCTCTCAAGCCTGTCAAGGTCAAAAAAAGGTACAACAAAACAACCAAAGGTAGCTGACAAAACACTGCAAAATACTTTCAACGGTGGCTTTTCAGATTAGATTTTTAATGGGATGTGTAGATGACAACTCATTCATCTCTTGTCAGAATGAAGAGACCTTCAGTTGCTGCTAATTGCTTCCAGCAGTAATGTCTAGCAGATTATTGTGAAAGTAGAGAAAATCTGGGATTTTAAAGAAAATTAAATGCTTAAGATGAAAGGAAGTGTCATGCTATATGTAACTTTTTTTATTTAAAAGAAAAGAAAATAAACAAATGATAGTTAGCAGGGGAAAAGATTGTATACCTATCTTGAGATTTTTATTATTGCTTATGATAGAAGTCCATGTCTTGAAACATTTGTTCACTCTTCTTTCATCCTCACTCAGACAAAGGTGCCATTTAATAGTGACAATCTGAAAGGTCTTGTTGCATTTGCAGTGACTATTTCCCTTTCATAGTTCCTCACTTGCCCCTGTAATAAATCACAAAACTACCATTTTTTTCTATCTACATTCATAGCTACAGATATTAAAAAACAATGAGAGTGGAGCTGGACAACAACTCACATGTGTAACTCAATCACAAGGACCACCATTTGTTGCTAATGGGAATGGGTAAATAATTACTTGACATAATTGGCAATTATTCACAATTCAAAGGGACCAGACTGAAGTCAAGTGGAAGGAAGATGTCTCTATGGGAGTGTCTGCAGATAAATGGATTGCTTAAAGGAGACTTTAAATCGTCATAGTGCCACAACATAATTTTTAACTGGAAAATACAGTTGCTTGGAGATCATTATAATTATATGAGAATGCATCATTTTGTGATGAAGCTATGTTTTAGAAAAATGACATTTTGAGTGATATCTGACTGTTCAAAACACCTTTGAAAAAAATGCAACATTTCATAAGAGAACAAAACTTTTTTGGTTCATTAAAAGACAACACTTTAATCAAACTGTTACAGAGTGCCTTTTTTTTTGTTCAAAATGCCTGAACTTCTGAACAAATATCACATTTTTCATGCAGTACTCATTGTTACAGAATAGCAATCACATGGAACACTTGACCAATGTCAACAGATGACATTAGCACCTTCTAGAGTCAGGTTGTTCACTTATTCAGACTCTACCATGCTTACTGCTTAAGGACAAAGCAATTTTCTTCCTGCAAGTACGTGAACGTGATTTTGCTTGACAAAATGCAAGTCAACTTGCTGCAATACTAATGAGTTTGCATTTAACTATTTTCCTTGTAGAATTCTGCATTATGATCTACTAATTTATTAAACATGTGAAGGATACAAGAGAAATGTGACAGCACTTTCAGGCAACTTTATACCATGTTAGTTCAAAGCCTTGTAAATGTTTTTTTTAGTGTGATAATTTAAAAATTGCCCTTTCTATTATACATAAACAGCATTCTTCTCTCTATTTACAATTTCTTTAGGATAGGAAGGCAGACCTGAAGAGAGCCTCTAGACAATATGTTTTCTTTTAATAAATACTATATTTTTGAGAACTATTAAACAGCTAACTGGAGACAGGTTAGTTTTTACAGCCATGTGAATGTGGAGCACTGATTTACAGGTGTCACCTACTGTACTCTATCTTTCAAATCAAATTTGTCACTTCCTTTAAATTTGCACTGCAAATTCATACTGTTACCCACTTTGCTGAAGCAGTTAGCCAATACAGCCTGGCAAAGTTGTTCCTGTTAAGATGAAAAATAGATTATAGAAGTCAGGTATATCATTTGGTGTAATCTTGTTTATTTACAGAAAATAAGCACAAAGTGCAGGTTCCTCGAGTAGAGTAGGAAAAACAAACAGCAGGTAGTTCAGCATTTCAGATAAACCTACATCTGCTGCTCGGGCAAGCCCTATGGTTTAAGTCTCTTTCTCTGTTTCCCCTCAAGATGATTCTCATTCCCTGTCTTGATACTCCAGCTTTACCAGCATTCAAAATGTCTGAGGCAGCTGCTACTCAGAATTCTTTATTATTCACCCATTTATTTTTCAGAAATTTTTCAAAATCTGGAATGTGTTGTCTTCCTTTTTGCTGGCTTGTAGGGCAAGGGGGATGCTACTTTAAAACCTCTACTGATGACCTCTTATTAAAACCCATGTAACATTGTTTCTACTATGTTTGGGCCTGACTCTACTCTGCACCTCCCTTCACAGCCTTTTCTCCTGCTTTATTTGCAGTTGCTAGTTTGAAGATGACTTGAAATTAAGGACTGTGATAGACATCTGCTCTACATGGTCAGTATTCTAACTGATCAGCATTACTCCATAGGAAGTATTAACTACAGCAGCTTACCTATAAAAAAGTATTTCCTTATGGGAGAATCATAGAATGGTTTGAGTTGGAAAGGACCTCAAAGATCATCTAGTTCCAAACCCCCCTGCCACAGCAGGGACATGTCCCATGCAGAAAGCAAAACTTGAAAGGCTGATTAAAAAAAACAAAATCAGAACCAAAACCCCAAAATCTCCACACCAGAAAAACCACCAAACCAAAAAAACCCGAACAATCTACCCCCAAACCCCTCCACAACTTCTATTAATTCAAAGTGTTAATTTGATGCACCAAAGGCAGAAAATATGGCTAAAGAAACTTGGAGATGAAGGTTCAGTGAAAGGCAGAAGTAGAAAGACAAGATGAAGTAGATAGACAGGAGCTTTAGTACAAAGATCAGCAGAAAGCCAGAGCACACAGGCAAGGATCCGAAACAAGTACTAAGATAATTTAAAAAAAAAAAAAAAAAAAAGTCTAGTGATGAAATGAAGAAGGAAGAAACAGAATAGCAGTAGAAGTTGATAAGGGAATGAAAACCTCTGAAAGCAGTGGAAGAGATATGCATAAACTGCAAGACTAAATAGGAAGTGAACTTGTAAATGCAGCGGAGGAATAAAGCCTCTGGGTAGCAAAAGCAGAAAACTTGATCCTGAAGTGAGAGAGGTGAGTATTGGTGACTATTGATGTGAGTGAGCTTATGAATCCAGGTCAGGCCAAATCATTGAAAGATATGTGAGAGAGCTAAAGCAACAAGAGTAAGCAAAATGATAAAAGAAATCAATGGATTTGATGTATTGTGGGTATATGAGACATCCCTCAGCTTTTCTCAAGAGCGAAAGGCAATATACTGCTTCACTGGGAGGGGTAAGGGCACAGCACAGTTCCTATTGTAGGTTTTTTGCAGGGAAAAAAATTCAGAAACTCTGCATGACTTTCCGTAAAGGGTACTTGCATGCCTGATGTCTGCAGCATTTCCTCTAAGACTTACAGTAAATACATTAAAAATTATATATATATATATAAAAGGTAAGTTGAAATGATCAATACTGTTAGAATAACTTTCCAGACTGGACAGATTGTCTCAGCCTTTCTTACTATTGTATTATTTTACACAGTCTACTGCAGTGTTACTATTGCTTTCCACGATCAAGGATTTAAGTAATCAGGGAAAAGCTTACAGTTATAACTCAAAGAAGCATTTACACAACTGAAAGCCTGAAATCTTCTGCAAGTTGTTCACAGAATCAGTTTAGGTACAATTTTGAATGCATAAACACCAATTTGTGCAGGAAACACCCTTTACAGTCACTGAGGCTCTCACACAAGGGCCAGGCTGTAAAACCTGGGACTTGGATTTGGTTTTCTAGAAAAGTATTTTGCACCTCAAAGAGAAATAAACATTCATGTAGTAAGAACTACATGATAGCCTTTTTTGTTTTTAAATGTTATTTATATAAAAGACACATTTGTCTCTTAATGCAACAGATGAAGAGGTACAGTTACTGTCCAAATTACATCCTTTGACTCTTGACAAATTACAGAAAGCATTTTTTTACCCGTAGACCGCTCACAAGTCTGACACAACCAAAGTGAAACAAAAATAAAACAAAAAAGAAACTCTGTCCTTACGAGAACCAGTTCCAGTTGCTGAATGACTAAACATGAGGAACAGCCTCAGCTGGAGAGAGCAAGGTAAATTAAGGGAAGGAAGCGCAGGTGCTTTTTAGTGGGAGAGAAAAATTCTTCAGGTATGTAGCCCAAAGACTATGTTAAATTTTGTTTCCAAAAAAAGAACATTCCCAGACTGTGAATGGCTCTTAGGTGTAGTGAGATGCCTGGAGGAAATAAAAATGTTTCGTTTTAAAGTCCCTTCCTGAAGAGAAGAGTTTACCCTTAGCAATTAAGAAACAGCAGTAGACAACTATTCCTGTAATATCTTTGGGTGGTTTTATAACATACCCTGGAGAAAGGCCTTGATATATTAAAATATAGAGATGTGCAGTAATAACACTATGGCATCACTATTATTGCAACTGTAGAATAAAAGCTATAAGAGCCTTTCTCTTTCAATTTTTAGTTTATATAGCTTAATATGTTGTTTTGTAATTATTGATGCTGACAAACTAAAGGGAAGCTTTCTTCCTCAGAAAGCTGTGGGACAAAGTGGGCTTTAGGTGAGACTGGATGAGACCTCACCTGAAGTGTGAGTCAGAGGAACATGGACTAGGTTCTGCAGACTTCTACTTTTAAAACAGTCTGCCAAAGAAGAAAAATGGACATAACATAATGAAGGAGCAGTAAGGAAGCATGCAAGGAAGAAGAAAGTAGATGAATGACACAAATGAGATGTGCCACACACTTCTGTCCCATTTTTCCTGCTTGGTACCAACAAATGCAAAAAGCAACAGCATTCTGCTGGAAACCAGTTCCAGCATTCCCATGATTAGGTATTAATGGACTTAGATCGTAATTTACTTAGAGAAATTATGCTGGTTTATTTAAACTAAAAGAAGCTACAGACTCTTGTACTCACTGAGCCAACATTTGATGTGGTTTAAGAAGTTACTTCCCCCTGATGTGAGGTATCTCCCGGCAGTGAGAGTCCACAGGCAAAGTGTGTGCCCACCTCGTCACTCTCCGTGCATTTTCCTGCATAATCACACAAACACATGGCAGTTTAATCTGCACGGTGTTTTGCAGGGGCTGAACCACAAGCTCACATTCCCTCCTGCTGGCTCTACTGTTGAGACAGTTACAGTTGGAATAAAGCCTGGCATTGGGGATGAGGAAACACCCTCATCCTCAACAAGATAAGTAACTGATGGAAAGTCAGCTCCCAGCACACTGTTGGGTTTTTTTTTTCACAAAACTCAGGGAAAGAAAAAAAATAAAACCAACAATCCTATGCTTACTTGGTTATCGGTAGCTTCAGTTCTAGTCTCTTAGAAGAGAAAACATCAGAGGCTTGCCTTTGCTTGCAAAAAGCTATTAGCCTTTGCCTGGCAGCTGCCACCTCTGAGGTGGAGGAAAGCTCATGCCTTTTATATGTGGCAGTCTCCAGCTCCATAGTCTTTAAAGATTTCAAAGTCCCTGGAAATGAAGTGCAACAGTGCTATGACACAAGCAGCAGAAAAACAAGGTGGCAAATTTTTAGATCTACCTTCTTTGTATTCTGCAATGCAAGAAAACCAAAAAACCTTCAGAAACCTAAAACCTACTGTTCTTCAGCAAGCACGATGCATGTTCTCATATAGCAGTCAAAACGTTATCTGAAATACATGAAGGAATTCTGTTCCAAAGAGCTCCAGCCTCCTAGTAAAAAATACTGGCATTACATAAAATGTCACTTGTTTCTTGTTTTGGGTTTGGTTTTGGTTTTTTTTGCAAAAATCTCAGAAAATATTTGATCTTTCTGATAACCTGTATATTCTGGCTCTCTACAAATGCTGGAAAGTGTGCTTATACTCAAATTTCTTATATTCCTCAACATGCTTTCCTGTGCCATGTGTTTTATGCTGACTTGTGTCCAAGTCTTTCTTCATTATTTGGATTCAGAGTGCTTGCTTTGAGTTAAAGCTTAGCAGGGTAGCTTTGCATAGTTTCTATTTCTACACAAGTCTGTGTATAACATTTGAAAAAAACAAGGCAATAATTATTTAGCAAATTGGTCTGTGCAGCCCTGGCATGAGCAGTTATGGTGACACTGTCAAACACTAACAAAATAGCAAAAGAGGACATTTTCCTTTTAAAATTCCAAACTGAATTATAATGTACAGCAGGTAATCAAACTCCAGTTTATCTTATTACAAAGTGTACTATGGCTTGAATGTAAAATTAAATTATCATTTGCCTTTCCAGCAAGAAACAACTGTCTGCACTGTCTGACTACACATTATGTTTTGCAGGCTTCACATTCTCTTTCTTTCTCTCTCTTTCCCACTGAATGAAATCTGGTGATGTCTTACATCAGTGGCAGCAGCAGCTTTAGCTGTTTCTAAATTTGCAAGTTTCTAAATTTAACGATGTATTCTGAGTGGCATGAGCTGTTACACTTCTGTATGTCTTGTTAATAAAGATTACTATTTTCTGAACAATCTGCCTCTATCTATAAAGGATAAAGATAAGCTTTCTCTTACCCAATCTCCATGGACAACTGATAGAGAATAAATAGACTGATGATTCTCAAAAAAACGACATCCTCTGTTTCTCCCCAGTTTATGTGAGTCCCCTGATGACCTCTTTATTTTGCTGGCATAGCTGTAAAGATCTGCTCAGTTAATTTGCTTTCCCTGTGTGATAAAGTTTGCCCCACAATATTCCACATTGGGATTGGTTGTCTAGTCCTTTGTGTGAATAGCCTCCACACCTAACACTTTTGACCAGAAGAGATCTGAGTAAGTCAGACTGCTTCACTCTGCAAGCTATTCAGCAACTCCTTCAGCAAATGCTTCCCATCAGATGGCCTCAAACACGTCTTTTCCACCTGTCTCAGTTTTCTGTCATGGTTTAACCCCAGCTGGCAACTAAACACCACACAGCCACTCACTCACTCCCCCCAGGTGGTATGAGGGAGAGAATTGGCAAAGTGNGGAGAGAATTGGAAAAGTGAGAAAACTCATGGGCTGACATAAAGATAGTTTAATATGTAAAGCAAAACAAGGAATTCATTCACCCCTTCCCATCGGCAGGTAGGTGTTCAGCCATCTCCAGGAAACCCAGGCTCCATCACACATAACAGTTACTTGGGAAGTCAAACACTATCACTCTGAACATGCTTCACTTCCTTCTTCTCCCAGGTTTATATGCTGAGCATAATGCCATATGATATGGAATATCCCTTTGGTCAGTTGGAGTCAGCTGTCTCAGCTGTGTCCCCTCCCAACTTCTTGTGCTCTCCCAGGCTGGTTGCTGGTGGGGTGTGGTGAGAATCCAAAAATGCCTTGACTGTGTAAGCACTGCTCAGCAGTAACTAAAACAACACTGGTTTTACACAAATGCAAAATGTAGCCCCATAACAGCTACTATGAAGAAAATTAACTCTATCCCAGCCAAAACTGGCAATATTTCTACCAAATTTTTCAACAAAAAAGTGGTAAAACATGACTCCATGTCTTCAGAGTCTTTGGAGACTCTGAAACTGCAGGGAATTTTCTGGCCAGCTGGATTTTCTACATGCTGGCCTGGCCATCTGGAATTGGGGTGGCTGAGCAGGAGATCAGTGCTGTGCCATGATGGGAAGGCTCTGACTGCCCTCCCAGAAATGGCTTTGAGTCCATACTGCTGGGCAAGGTTTGCTGACACGTATAAAATACTCTGGCTTTCTGCTCTGGGTCTAGATAGATTACTGGTGAAAACATGTGGCTGTTCAGGGAGGGGGTGAAAGAATCAGGAAGTAGATTTAGATTTGGCAGCTGGAGTTGTGCCTGCCAAGGCAAAGGTACAACCTTAGTTAAACACATATTGAACTTCAAAATCTGAAGCAGGTTTCTGAGTTCTGCCTTCCTCATTATAGACTTAAACGACTTGATCCTTTGGCTACTGCAGAGCAAGAAGACAGTCACACGTTCTTAAACAGATAAAGCATCTGAGGATCTGAGACAGTAGTTTTCTTCAGGTTTTCACATCAGCTTTCTAGGTTTATCCCAACCACTGATGTGTTGCCTGAAATTTCTGAATGTTTCTTCTTCTCAGAGATGCCCCCAAGAAAAGTACCAGATAAATGCATGTTACTTTTATGTTTATTGTGACTTTTTTTTCTTTCCACTCAAAGAAATATCGCTTTGCTGCCTGGCATTCAGTCCTGTGCTTCTGAACATCAAAAGCTGTACTTCAGCCTCAGCAGCTGAAAATAAAACCTGATGGGAAGGTGACTGAGCAGGCAGGTGCAGTAACAAAACTGCAGCTCCCCTTTCTCCTCTGGCTATGTTTTATTTCTCTGTGATCTTTGTATTCCTTCTAATTTCTCTGTGCCTTACTCTTTGCACATCTGAAAAATGAGGAGGGAAATTGTGATCACTTACTGTCATCCCTAGGCTCTTAGAGGTATCTGTCAAATGTGGGACTCAGCAGTATCAGCTCTGCTAAAGGTGTGTGAACAAGCCCCTCTTTGCTAAACCCATTAGTTTTGGGTGACTTTTCCCCTCTCAGTTTTCTCTTAGTTTCACTGGCCTATATCCAGTGAGAGGCACACATGAAACCAGACTAGCTATACTGTCTTTTTCCAGCTGTGATGCAGAAAGAGATCTCCTTAGTAAGAAACCTTTAGATTGTCTCTACTTAATTTGGAATAACAGGAAAAAAAGTCAAATGCTGAGGAGGGTGAACACTTCAAATGTAAAACAACTCTGACCCTCAAAGTTTTTCTAGGAAAGCCTCTGCTATGAAGTCTGTCTGACACGATGGTGGTGAAGGCTACAAATTTCCCTCTTTGATAAACTTCCACATCATCCAAGAAACAAAACAGATCAAAACATAGAAATCCTCTTCACTTTAGGCTGTAACACAATACTGAATAGATATTTTGGGGAAGTTTTCAGTGCTCCAGAAAGAACTGTAGGATTTTTGCCACAGGGTACTTCTGAGTTTAGCTCACTGCCAGAAATTCGTGGTCACCAGCCCTCTGAAAATTGCAGCTTCCATACATACCTGTCATGCTAAGGAAGGCTGATGGCTACCAGCAGGCATAGCTGCTAATAGGCAAAGAAAGACCTTGAATATCTGAGAGGTTAATGGGTGTGCTAACCACCACAAAGTGCATTTTAGCCTCATTCAGAGTAGGATAGGTGAAAGGTCAGGAACATTAGCTGGAGCTTTAGATCAGGATGAAGAGAAGCTGAGCCACAGGAACCATGGGTTTCTGGGGCTGGGGCTGCAATGCGGCAGCTTTGCTTTTGAGTTGTGTCTGTCAGGAAGAACCAAGCAAGAAACCACTAGCAGGAAAAACCATGAAAACAAAGAGCAAATTTGAGGCACACTGGTATGATGGTACTGAGAGTGAGCCAGAAAACTGAGCCAGCTTGGAGTGCTGGAAAAAAAAATTGCCTATTATTTCTTTTTATTGTGTTGAGGGAAACAAAAATTGGTATACTTCCCCTAAAAGGAAGAGGGAGTGTAGTACTTGACTACATCATGAGTTTCTCTTTTTAACAGAAAGTCAATGAGATCTTGAATATTGATGTTCATGTTAACGTGTTTGGGGTGGATTAATGAAGAATGCCATCTGTGAAATCTCAGTGTCCTATATTGTGTTACATTGTGGTTTCACCTTTTGATTTCTAAAAGATTCCAGTGAAGGCATTGACTTTAGTAAAATTAATTAAGACTACCGATGTACCAATATGTTTGCTTCGGTTACTGTTTGCAGACCCTTAGAGCTATCCATAGACTTTTTAAACATCTGTGATTGGGAGATAAAAATGAATAAGGTATGCTTGTGACCAGCTGCTATCAAATACCTTTCCATGTGTACTTCAATAATACTCATTAAAAGCTTCCTAACTCATAAGCAAAGTGACAAAGGTAGCCTGACCTGATATTTCAATTTCTTAATATATATGTCTGTGTTTTAGCACAGCATCTTTTTTTTTATTCCATTACAGGAATTTCTTAGGCAACTGTTGCCCTGCACATTGGAAACAATGCCTCAGAACATGCATGAAGATGACTTCGCATGGCTCAGAGAAGTTTACATTACTGCATCCTCCCAAAAGCAAAGGCAACAGAAGTTAATGATATTTATCCCCTGCTTCCACACAGAAATATCACCAGAGACTGCAGAGATTGCATATAGGGGGATCATTTCACAAATTACTGAAATTCATTCACCTCTGTATCATCTCTGTGCTTTGCAATGGTCCTATTATGTGCATTAATTGACCAATAAAACATTCCTTGGTATACTTTAATATTTCAGAATATTTCTTCTTATGGTAGGCCCCAACTGAGTGAAATCATTAATCTTGCTCTTTTTTTTTTTTATATTTCAAGATGTTTGTTTTTATATTTGACACATTTCAGTGTAAGCTGCTCAGGCAGATATCTCAGCCTGTGAACATCTTGAAGATAACAGCTTGGTTCTTTCATCCTATAAAATAGCCAGGTCACTAACAGCTGTGCATCCCGACGGTCACAAAGAAAATGCTTTCTTACAAAGCATCTCTCAGAATACTGAAAAAATAACACTGAGATTTCTCCATAACCCAGATATATTTGAACCTGGTTCACCACACAAATCTACTTAATCATCCCATTGACAGAGAAGGATTAAAACAATTAGTTGTATCAATGGTCTATGAAGTCAAACTGACCGGATCCAGTTCCTGTGATGTATATGTTTTTAAGTTCAAGCAGATGAACAGTTCTGTTTGTCAAAGAACTCATTCATGCTTAATTTTCAGCATGTGGTTTAAAAGCTTTGAGTGGGACTATAATCTTCAGAGATTTCTTTCAGTGTCAGTTTTTCCCACCTGGTGTTGGATTATAAAACAAGTAGAGATTAGTTCTTTGTTCTGAGGTTGGATTCTACTGTCCTTATAGACTCTGAGCAACACTTTCTCTGGTGAGGAATTCATAGAAATCTGTGAAGTCAAGTGGTAGTCAACCTTGAAACTCTTCAACTGTAATTTTCAGAGCTTTTCAGGCTGCTAAATAGGCTGCTAAGAAAACACTAACCCTTGCAGAGTTTCAAGAGTGCAAGAATAAATTTTCTTGAGTCAAAGTTTTTGTATGACACAGGCCAGAAATGTGAACATAACCTCCTTCATAATTTTTAATATCTCTTAAAATATGTATTGAACATACTGAGAAAATCTAGAAGAAATCCTTTCACTTTCAATTTATGTCTTCCCACCACTCAATATATAATGCAGTGAGGTATAATCATGGACAACTAAAAGTTCTCAGTATCCTGAAGATTCCAGGACACTTAGCAGGACCTGGTTGCTTTTAGGCTACAAATCAAGGCAGATGTTGGCAGCTGTTACTTGCCGCTTCTCTGTTCTGACACGGTCTTTTGCTTGCTGTCTTCTCTGACGTTGCTGCCTGAGAAATATACTGTGGCTCTTCCTCTTCCTGCTTTCAAACACTCCTTTGCTTTGCCAATCTTGGATCTACTTTGCACTCCTGAAACATCACATGTCCTCTGCCCTTTGAAGGCTCGTTATTAATTGAATCACAGATTTCTATGTTCCTTTTGGTTTGGTTTCCTCTCTGACACATCTTGGATCTCCTTTACTTGCCCCAGTGATTTTAATTTACTCTTTTAATTACTGAATTTGCTCTGCTGTCCCTTACTTCTCCTCACTAGTCCCTTCACAGAACACCAGCTAATCTAAATCAGCATAGCTCTCCTGATCCCCAAATGCTTTTTCTGCAATGCTGTCACCTGGCAGGAGGCTGTGGACCATATAAACTGGTGTGTGTTACTCTAGAAAAACAGTTCAGCATCCAGTTTATTTGTGGCAGTTGGGCTTCCAGAAGGTGCTGCAACCAGTGTGACCAGAAATGGGTAGGACATAGCAGCCCTGATGCTTTCTTTCAACCCCACTCAGCCTTCCCACATCTTCTCTCAGTTCTCTAACCTTCAACTTTGTTGCAATTTCTAAGTTGTTAGCACAGAGTCATAGAGCATGGAATAGTTCAGGTTTGAAGGGGTCTCCTCCTGCCCAAAGTAGGGACAGCTCTAAGATCAGACTGTGCTTCCTGGGGCTTTTTCCAGCTGCATCTTAAAAGCCTCCAAGAATGGAGACTATGCAAGGCCTATTTTCACCACCCTCCAATGTATAACTGTCTTAGTAGCATCTTTCTATGTCATCTTTCTGATGAATTGTCAACACCTTGGTGTGTTTTGCTACCATTTGTTCCTTTGCTTTGTATTTACATGCCAACCGTAGTGCACTAGCTGAGGGATATATTCTAAGCTGTACCTGACCTCTGCTAGTATTGAAATCAAAAGTAAAATCAAAGGGATTAAGGCTGTATCCATTGTAAAGAAAGGAAATGCAGTCTGGACCTGAATCAGCTTCTGCTATAACTCAGATAGGTACATAAAATATGTCTCAGTTTTCTCTACATAATTTTTTAACCTGATGTAGAATTGTTGTTGTTTCCTTTGCATTTAAAAACAATAAACCCCCAAGCTTTCAGGCTGCACAAATGCAGTTTTAAAAAGAGACATTAACAAACATTTTTCTGCATATAGTGATAGATGAAAATATTTCTAAGCTTGGGCCAGAATTTATTTAATTAATTATTAACTATCTTGTACTATTTCTAGTCAAATTACCAGCTATAGCACAGAAATGGAAAAAAGAGAGAACATTTTAGAGTCATGAGATACGTCAACATTTCTCAAGGAACATTTTGACAAAAATAGAAAGAAAACGAAAACATCATGTTAATAACGGCAAGGATGACTTTAACATTTTGGGTGCTGAGACTGTCTTAGTTTTTACTTCCTTCCATGGGGTAGTATTTATTTCAGTGATCATTTGAATTTGCAAAGGGAAATAAAATAATAGGGCAATGCAAGCTAGACTGAGGATAGAATTTTTTTGTAAGAGATGATGTTTTTACACTTTCAGCTGTGCTCAACAGCTGGCTGCTTCTGGAGTTATCTCACTGGATCTTAACTAGTAGTGGTGTAATGTACTATTGGATCAAAGTGATGAAGAAGCGTATTCAGTCTCTCACTGGAGCATGTGGCTTCACAGTACTCAAATTTATTTCAGTCTGACTGTAGGAGAGCAAACACATTAGAACACGGCTTCAGAAGGATTTTCTGAAATATAGTGAGGCAAATTTTGCCAGTTTTACTTACTTTAAGTAGTATCTTGAATGAAGGTGGCAGGAAATGGCCATGTAGTACAGCTGCATTAACTAACTGTTTGTCTGATTTCTGACATTATTCTTCGCATTTTTCCCTCCGCTGTCAAGCTTTTATAGTAAATGATTTTGGGTCATTTACTGACATCCAACTTCATGACTTTTAGGGTCATTATCTCTTTGTTGTAGCTGCAGTAATGCACTATGTCTCTAAATTACAAGGCTGGATAGTAGTGACTCAGATCCCCTTTTAATCACCAACAGTCGGTCTGGCAGTGGAGCTTCTGAAGGCATTTTATTGACAAAAAGTGGCATTTTAACAGCTGTTCATCTTATTGCCCTATTCCCCTCTTTCAGCCTGCAGAGCTAAATGGAGGTCTCTTTCAAATGCAATTATTATAGGAAATTTTAAAATAAATAACTAACCCAAATTATTCCAGGAAAGTACATGCATTTTCATCCTAATAAAAAATTATATTGCAACTTGTTTGAACAAAGCTTTGTCTCATAGCCTGCAGCATTTCTATCTCATCTGGTGCGGTTTCTGATTCTGTGAGGTTGAGGTACTTTTAAAATACCCTTGATTTTGGTACACGTTGATTGTTTTATCAGTACATGAGATTACAGACTTTTTTCCTTCAGTGGGCTTTATCTCAAGCCATGGAACAAAGACCAACTGTGCCTCTACACTTAGAGACTGCAATGTCAGGTTACAAGACCAAATGCATTATTTTTAGTAAATGTACATGACAGATAGTTATCAAATAAGAAAACAAATCCCCTGCCCTTAAAAGACAAATGCTACAGAAAAATATGGGCATAGGCTGTGCAAATCACCATGGCAGTTTTCTACCTACCCCTTGTTGAGTCCTAGAGAGGTTCCATCATGGGACTGCACCTTCCATCTCCTCCTGCTATCGCCTCCTTGGTATATGGACACAGAACAAGTCCTGGGGACTGTAGCTCACCTGTATGTGTGCTTCATGGCAGGATCAGCTGTGCCTTCGTCACTCCTGGCGTGTCCCTCTAACCTTTTCCTGAAGACCTCCAGTAGTAGTGACTCCAAAATTTCTCCACAGAATCTCATCCATTAGAAACTTCATTTCTGATGTCTAACATAAATCTCCCTTGCAGCAATGTAGACATTATTATTAGTCCCATTCAAGGGAGGTGAAGTCCACCTGCAAAGCTCAGTCCGTAGCAGAAGATGGGATAATCTAATGACATCTCCCCCAAAAGGCATATCTCAATAACTACAAATATGCCATAACGTATGTCCATCAGCTGGCAAGAAAAAGTCTCTGCTGCTTTGTGTTCAGCCTGTTCTTATTTAGTAGAAGTGAATGAGATTAATCTGCTTTTTCAAGGTTTCACAATCCCTGGGAAGCAAGTATGAACCAATAAAACTGTATTTGGGAGATGAACTCTAAGAAAACCAGATAGCACATGGGATTAATATTTCCCAGACAGTCCTGAAGAATAAAAAAAACTGTCAATGTACTATGTTTTTAAAATAAATAATAAAAAAATAGGTCCAAATAAAAAGAACTACACATATAGTTTTTGATCTTACAGTTGGAACCAGTCATGTTTTATGTAGCCCAGAAAGCTGCTCTCTGCATTTTTTTGTGGGATCTACCTCATAATGATTTCCCAACTTGAAGCTACATTCCTGTGAGTATATATAAATGCAGTTGCAAATAAGAAAGCTTGGGAAATGACTGTCACAAGGAGAAAGTCTGCATTAAACGTGTTCAAAAAGTGAATCTGACAATTTCAGTATGTAAAGCTAGGAACGCTTTTACTCATACTGTATTTCATCCTTAAAGAATGAAGCATCACAGTAGAGAAGCTTCATGGGAAGCAGTTTTAAGCTGGCATTGATGTTTTACTATCTGGAAATCAATTTCAACCTCTAGATAGTGGAGCTTCCAATTCTAGTGGCTGCTGCTGCTAGAGATAGAGAATCCTGACATATGAGTTGGGCCTGCAGCGACTCATGCAAGTGGTTAACTTCATGTTTTGTCATGATGTGCAAGAACATCAGTGAGATGGTACATTGTGTACAAGTCCTTGAAAGACTGGCACCATGTTGAATATCTTTTGTGAAGAGATAAGCCTCTTCCAGCCTAAAATGAATGGGCAACAGGCTCACTGATCTAATTTTTATATATATACCTATTTAAAGAACAGGTCTTGAAGCATGGAGTGGGACAAGTTTATTGGTGTGGATTTGTAAGCACAAGCTGAGTAGTTGAAATTTCCAGAGTTGCTCAACTCTTCTGCTAAAACTACTGTATTCCTTAAAGCATGTAGTATTTATTCTGGTGGTGGGTTGGTTTTTTTTTTTAGCAAAGTACAACTATTGACTGTGAGAAAGCATGTACACAAAAATCTTATGACAAAACAAAAAACCCTACAATAAAACAAAAAGTCTGTCAGCTTGAGTTTACCAGGGGGTAAGTACAAGGAGTTTTGGAGCACTAATTAGCTGAGCTCCACACACAGAAGTTAATTCAACTTGACCCATTGACTGACAGGGTGGTAAATTGATTTAAGATGTAGTTCCATTATGTGTTTTCTTCTGTAGTAAATCCAGTATAGGAAGTCTCTGCACTCCCATCTGCATCTCCCATAGAAGAGGCTTCTCTCCATTTTTGGACTGTACTTCTCTGTTCCTTCAGCTGAATGACAATTGCTGAGGGACTGCTGGATCACTGGGTTAGGAGTAACCCTGCAAATCACAGCTTTTACTCTGCTTGCATCATTGCACTGATGTCCCAATGTGGACCCTAGGTCTCCAAGCACTACAAAAGCCCACCTGTAAGGATGGTAAAATGCAGCTCCGGGATCTTCAGACCTTCTTATGGCAATTTTGTCAGGGCAAATAGGGGAAATGTACCCCTATGCCACCCCTCAGGGTGAAGTCGAACTAGACAGCTGACCTCATCCTACAGTTTGCTCCTTTTGAATAGCATAGTCCTGCTTCCCCCCTCCTTGGATGCACCACCATAGCTTCTTGCCTTCCCTGCCCTGTCTTCCATCCCCAGGTCCCACCTGCCAGATCCCAGCACCTCTCCTGTCTTTGCTCTGACAGTTACCTATCTGCACAGCAGACCGATGCAGCCAGCCAGCTTGGCAGGCTCACTTACTTTTCCTCTGCTGGGCTGGATCTCTGCCACACTAGTGATTACGCCCCGAGGCTGTGATTTCATGGACACTTGCCAGGGAAACACTGCTGGCTTGGGCATTTCTTATGACAAGAGTGGGTTCCCTGCTCCTGTGCCACACTTATTGTTATGCTGGTCCTGCTGTTTGCTGGGCATCGCAAGGAATGATGACAACAAACAATCTAGAGAAAGAAAACTTCTCCCTTTTCTTTACAGTTATTTTAGCAAGAACACTTTGCTGCTGTTGCTTCTCACACAGTCCTGCAAACAGCTGAACTGTGGGACAGAAATTGCTGAAGCCACCTGACAGCTGCCAAAGAGAAATGTCACAGGAGCCACAGCCTCAGACTGATGCTGAACAGTTGTTTTGGACTTTGTGTTATGTCATCTCATTTTGGAAAACTTTCTTTTATTTAGAATTAGTAAGGATTAGTCATCAATCTAATTGGGAAGAGCCAGGCAGTACCTTTTGATAAAGCTGTGACAATAAGCTCACAATTTCCTTCTTGAGTTTTCTCTGTTAGCATCTGTGCTGTGTTGGATAATGAACTGCCTAAATCATACAGTGACTCTTATTCTTGCTCACTATGTGCCTTATGGGGTTATCAACCAAATAGGTTTTTTTCTTCTCCCTTCAGGCTTTGAGAGTTCAGTCCTGACCTTTGACTAGATGACTGCTACAGGATTTATCCTACAGTCCTACATTTTGTCATATAAACTGACAATTCAGCAGATAGTCCCATGCTATCACAAGTACAAATGGCTTGGATGTGAGATTCACAGAAAGGGAGCGAGGATGTGGGATTTAGGAAGATAATGTAATGGGCTTCCTCTTCTTCCTCCAGCAAACATCTTTCCCTAAACATAATGCTAACAAAATTGACTGGATGGGGAAGATTATGTCCCTAACAATATTCATCATGATATAGTATACTGTCCATCTTGAATTATTGCAGAGGGATTGCAGCCAGATAATATGCAATTAATCATTAGTATTACAGAATATATTATCAGGGTGTCTTCATTCTTGCAGGTTAGCAAAACAACTGGCTGGACACCAGAGAATGGGTAAACAGTCCCCTGACATCTTTTTCCTCATTCCACATCTCCCCTCTCACCTGCTCTCATTTCTTCTTTCTGATTGCTCTGATGTCCTTTTTGATGAGGTACTAATAATATCAAGGGTGCTAACCTATTTTTCTT
This sequence comes from Brachypteracias leptosomus, assembly GCA_013401335.1. NCBI lineage: Eukaryota > Metazoa > Chordata > Aves > Coraciiformes > Brachypteraciidae > Brachypteracias > Brachypteracias leptosomus. The sequence goes on along the minus strand of VYZX01009301.1, from coordinate 103,264 downwards.
CAAAATATTAAAGTCACAGAGCATTGCCGTGGTGCCAGGTGGCAGCTGCTGGTCAGGCAGTGGGATACAGCAGAATGAGAGGGAGGGCACTTGCAAATTTTCTTTGTTTTGCTTTACTCTTTTCATTTGTGTTCAGGGTCAAAGGAAACTGAAAGTAGAAAGGGAGAAGAGGAGAAGAGATTGTTCAGATGAAACAGAAAAGAGAAACCAGTTGAAAACATTGGCTGAACTGTTCCAACCCGGCACTCCTTCATGTTTTGTGTGAATTACTCTCAAAGTGTTTCTGAGCAACTCAGAGGTTGATGAAATGTGGTAATGGCAAAGAAACCAGAGCCCAAACTCCACCCCCAGTGAATATATGAAAAATGAACTCTGCAGCTACAGGCATGCATGAATGATGCTTGATGGAGGGGGTTATTCTTTTATAGCTACAGCTGTTGTTTTCCCCATTTAGGTATGTCCTTAAGAAGAATATATAGGTAGAGATGGCAAGCTGCTAATACCATATTGTTACGCTGATGGATAGCGATCCTTCTTATTTCTTTAAAAATCAGAAAATATCTGGACTTGACTTAGTGAAATTGACTTGTTTAAAGTGGAAAAATAAAAGACTATATCTCTGTTCTGCTTGTTGTCACAAGACAGATATGTTTAGGAATATAAAAGAAAAAAGTTCAAAAGAGGTCATTTGACAGAAATCAAACAGTTCATATTGTTTTAAAATATGTGGGCTAAACCAGGAAAGTTTTGGAATGAAATGTCATTGCAACACAGATCAGAGTGGTTGGTCACTAAAACATTGACTTCAGTCTGCGTTCTTTTGATAATATAAGGTACTATTTCAGATCTGATGTACCTGGCTCTCTCTCACACATGTACACATGCAGAGGCTGTTTTTCAGATAATTCTTGCATTCCACTTGGCCTATACTAAAAAGTTGTCTGAGGAAGTTGGCAGCTATTTTGTGAGTAAATGTGTTTTCTTCCTATGCAGGTATGAACAACCTACATCTAGAATAGCTTTTTTGGGAAGAAAAAACCCCGTTCTTTACCTTAATTTAAAGGTTTAGAAGAAATACTTATTCCTTTCCCTAAATTTGAAGAGAGTAACAGCTCCAGCCTTGCACTTAAGGCAGACAGAGCATCTGCTTGCCTTACTTTTTATTTTTTATATAGCAGAAAGGTCTGATCTGTTATTAAATCCTGCTGAATGCATGTGCTTTACTTCACGTAATCCCTCACTGTCTTTCCTCTACTGTGATCACTGTGAGATAGGTTCTAAGACATTAGCCAAAAGCAGAGTTTTCTTAAGAAAGAGGCTGAGAACTGCCTAATCTCTCTGAAAATTGTTCTGAGAACTAATCTATTTAGCTCAGGAATCTTCTGTCAAATGCCAATAACAGTCACAAAAACCTGAATCAGTTATGTGAAAGGACTTTCCCTCAATAAAATTAAATTTTGAGCCCCTTTCTAGTATGTTGTTCCTGTCTGCAGGAACTGGAAGTTTAAGTACACTTTCCTTAGTCACTTTTAGAGATGTCATTTTCCTAGTACAGCTCACTGAAGTCCTTGAGAATATGAGATCATTGCTCTCTTTTTATTTAGGAAAACAGGAAAGGCACATTAAAAAGACACATGAAAATGAGGCATATCTATTTATGTACAAGAATATCAAGGACACAAGATGGATCCCTGGTGTTTACACGCTGCACAATCACAGCTAAGCACCATGCACTTTACACAGGAGCAGCTTTCTAGGGCATCAGTAGAGTGGAAAATGGAGCATGGTGTGGTGCTGCTGACACTGACTTGTTCATGTTGTATTAGACAGCACTATAAAGAGAAAATTGTTTGGTCCTTGGCACCTCTTGAAAGGAATTGATAAGTTTGTAGCAGCTTAGAAGAAGCCATCCTTGCTTTTGTTTCTACAGGTAATGCAGACTTTGGTACCCAAGTTTCTCTGCATGGATGGGGATAGACCAAGCCTTTACTCTCTCTGTGAAGGCTGCCTCTCCTTCCTTATCTGATAAGTTCATTTGTGAAGAACTGGTTTGTCAGACCCAATACTGATGTTGAGCTAGTTGGTTTTGTACTGGGATATCAGGTCTGCTTCTTCTGTCCTATAGGAACTAGAGTCACCATCTGTCATGTCTCTGTGCAGTGAATTCTGAGCTGCTAACAGTCTGGTTAATGCTGACTGCAAAGTTCACAGCACTACTATCTCAACAAACAACTTCCATCTGGGACCCCTGTCTGTACAGATGTAATTTGAATACTTCTTAGGAATGTTTGTGCTCCAAAGAGCCAATTCACAATGTTCTACTGGCCCTGGAGTTTGATACCAAGTCTGAATCTGCTACTCATAAGCTTTAAGTCATTTGCTCCATGGCATATCCTGACATGTCCTCAGACCCCCTTTCGGGGTCAATATCAATGTTTTTTTTCTCACCTTCTCACAAAAGAAGTCTCACCCCCCATGATGAAACCTAGCTGGAAGACTTCATTATAATAACCATATTGTCATCTGGATAAATGAAGGTGACTTGAGATGGTTATTTTCCATCTTCAGAAGGGAGTCATGGCAGAAAATTCTCTCTTTGACCCCTCTGAGTTTAGGTTTGTATCGTGATCTTAAAGCTAATATCATGATTTTTCAGTACCTCTACTTGCCAATAACACAGAAGAAACCCATCCTGTTTAGAAAGGAAGACCGCAAGATTCAAAGAAAGTCTAAAGAAAAGGAAAGATCAAATAGACTCATATCATTTTCATAAAGAAAACATTGATGTTGGCTACTGTCCTAAGAACTGTCAAAGTGATTGCTGGAGGAGCACACCATATGGGTTTATGATCTACTTCTCTTCAAGTGGAAATAGTGTATGCACTTCTTTGAAAAGGATTGGGAATTGGTATTTTGACAGAACATCTCAGAAAAACACTATGTCACGAAACATAGTGCGAAATAAAAACAATATACTAGTTAATGGTTCTTTTATTTTACATTTTCTTTCTTTCTTGAGAAGCAATATAGTTTCAAACTAGCTTATGTATAAATCTATTTTAAAAATCCCTGTTTGATATCACTCCATTTCCTTTCCTTTCCCTTTCTGACTTTGCTTCCTGTGCTCCTTTATGGGGTATAGCGAGTGAGATGTGAGTTACATTGACAGAACAAACATGATAAATTCCTACTGCCCTATGAAATTTGTTCAGTAGAGTTCCTCTGCTGCTGCGAATCTTAATGCTGTTCCCAGGCAGCATTTTCAATCCATCAGATACTGTACAGCTGCATATGTGCACCACAGCAGGAAGATTTATGGGTTCCTATTTTTAGGATTTCATGTTTTGGCACCTCCATGCTGTTCATTTGCCCAAACTGTATTCTGCTAATTAAACCTTAAGACCTAAATTATAATGTACTTAGGGATGTTCAGCCAATAAAGCAATACTATTGTCTGAACATTTCTTGATTGCATGAATTTATATATGAAATAGCTTTCTTGTGAAGTAAAGACACTACAATGCCATTTTTTCAATTCAAAAGGAAAACATATATTGCTTTTTGCTAATTTTTCAGGACATAGTTATGCTATTTTTTGTTCTTACCGAATATTTAATATATGTATACACTTGATGTCAATGACTCAGTATTTTTTAGCTTGAAAAGCTCGGGATGAGGACTTTAAATAGGTGCACCATCTTGAGCAACCCCCTTTGCAGAGGTCAAACAACAGCTGAAAACATGAAAGTTAAAGGAAAACAGCAGGGTGGGTTTTATGCCTAAATGGCATTGGCAGCTACTGGAAACTGCTGTGTCTCTAAGCTGAGCTTATGTTAATATTCATCTCACATTTTTGGCACATCATTATCTTTCCTAATTAGCATGTTTAGCAGTCTATCTTAAAACAACACACTCAACCTGTAATTCTTGCTATCCCTAGCAAAGAGGGCTATTTACCTTAACATAATACAAGACAATCACTTAATAAACATCTCATGCAGTCTCATTTTACCTAGAAGCTGAGTTCTTAGTTATTTGGTACACATTGATTAGTAATGTAACACAACATTGATTCTCATCCACAGATGACCACCAGTTTTCTTGACTGAAAGACTTAAGGGTGAAATTGAAATGGTTTGAAAATGTTTAAAACTTTTACATTACAATGGTGCTATTACAAAGTTAGGATTTTTTTTTTTTNTTTTTTTTTTTAATGTAGGATAACTTTAGGGCTCATGAAAAATGAAAATGAGAAACAGAGGAGAAATCCTTGATGCAGAAGAAAGAAAAAACAGTTTAAGACTTCAGTAAAGCCGTGAGAAATGAAGCCATCTGAACTCAAGAAACCCACAATGCACTGAGTTTAGGACTAATGGAGGACTAAGTTAAATTTCTCATCTTATTAGGATTATGCAGATTGAATGAAGAAATCGAATATAACAGAAAATCCTTTTCAAAAGCAAGTCTTACTAACAGCCTGGAATTTTCAGGCGTTGAAATGAGATAAGGCTGAACTGGGGAAGGCTAAAAAGATACATTTGGGGCATATTAATACAGAAGGCACTACAGCCTGAATCCACCACCTCCAGTTAACACACAGGGACACCTGGACATGAATCTTTGTCCTTCTCCATTTAATTTGAAATAACTAGTTCTGCAGCCCTATCTCCTTTGCTTATAGGACAGTATAGAAAGTACTTGTTAAATCTTTATTTTGAGAGAAAAGTAAACATCAGAGACTAGAAAAACTCAATAGTGTGAGAAGGGAAGTAATTGTAAAGAATCATGGAAGCATTATCTGACTAAGCAAAGCAGAATTATCACCAAAATGGCTGTCTTTATTTCTGCCTCACTGCCAAGCCCTGCAACTAGATCCCTTATCATTCTCCCTTCTGGCCTCCCACATAAAAAATGTAAAGAAAATTCATTGCAGAAGATGTGCTCTTCCCTTCAGTCCTGAGAAGTTTAGGTAAAAAATTATTCACTTCATCTTTGGGCTTTACTACCTTTTTATAGAAATTCCAGGGCTGGCACAGCCGAAGGGTAGTGATACCAGTGTGAATTCATAGAGCTGTTTAACTAACAAGGGAAAGGTGTCATCAAAGCCTTCTCTGAATCCTAGTTATTCTACTTGGTTTTGGAACAGATCTTTCTGAATAGGAAGAAGGAAATGTAGCCCTCAGCAAGGACGTCCTTGTGAAGACAGTTGCTCTTTTCCTCCCCTTGACTCCCCACTGTGGCTTCCTAGATGCTGCCATTTGGACATTATTAACACATATTTCTTACTGTAAGGTATTGCTGCCTTCTACTTTCAGAGGGAGGGGTAATATCAACATTTTAAAGTGAACTATTTTTCTAATGCACTTGGAAGGAAGTGGTGGCTTTTCCCTTCTGGAAGCACAACATTTCCATGCACTGGGAACTTTGGAGCTGGAGCAGCTCTAAGACTAGGTTGTGCATTGGTACTATGCTCTGTTTAAAAGATTACCCACTTGCTTCAGTTTGCGAATAGCAGTGGAAAAATGACTTAAAAAGTCCATGCTGCTTTCTCAGCACTGGAATTTAAAGGCATACATGACACAGCACTTGTTTCAGATGCTTAGATACTTACACCATCATCTTCCAGAAAGAAGATTGGTACATATCCACATCCATCTATTTGACTGGCAATTAGATGTAGTAGACTGGTCATTGAAATATGGCAACTGGCTATTACTTAATTCTGACTAAGTGACAGCATAAATCCTCCATATGTCTCTATTTCCCTTCAGCAAAATAAGAATGTTTCTCTATGTTACAGAGCTGATGTGTTACTTGATAATATAGAGAAAATACAAGCTGCATGGTGAATACTTCTAGCATTAGCAGGTCATTTTTGTGTGTGCTACATGGTGAAGACTTTTTTTAACACAGAATTTCAGATTAGATGATCCTAATGTTCCCTTTTCTCCTTAAAAATGTGTAATTCCATTGGACTGAAGTTACACACTTCAGGAAAGATGGCATCTAGAAGTGTGTTCCACAGTCTTGTCTACCAGTAGACTATTCCTTCCTAAATTCAGGAGTTCGGTGTGTCACTGTAATAGCTAATGTCTGCATATGAGCTTTATTATAAAAACCAGAGAACTATTATTGCAAATTAGCATGGATATTTTATCAAAACAATGTATTTATGGGTGAGAATATTTATGGCAATGTAACCAATGGACAGCAAATCTGCAGAGCTGTCATTGTATCCTTGGAGATCACTAAACAAGGTTGGTAGAAGGGATCAGGGTATAAAGAATACACCTTCTAAGAGTCACCCAGCTAGAATGTAGACAGGATTTTTTTGTTCTCTAATCTTCATCTTGTCTACAGGTGACAGAAGGACAGCTGTTATTAACTATAGAAGACTTTCTGTGACTTTGGTTTGCTGGTGCTTTCTCTCTTCTGGCTTTCTATCCATGACACATAATATCTCCAGTGGCCCAGCCAACTCCTTTGATCATTATTGTATTCCAGAATATATGCACCACGTGCATAAAATGTCAACAATTATTTACGCACAGTATCTCGCACTGTACAATGAAAACACTGACTACATGCAGAAGATGAGAAAATTGTCACACTCTCTTTGAAATATTGTATTAAATAACCCTACGATGCCTTATTTCTATTCAAAGTCACACTGGTTGCTTCAGGGCATAATTGGTTGGTTCGTTCTTCAGTGCTGCCAGTTATTTTACAAAATCATAAAACTGACTTTATCTCTGTAGTCTCTGTAATGCACAGGTACCGATGGGATTCTGTTTTGTGAACATACATAGTCACTGAAATTTTTACTAAATCAGAGCATGTCTTGTTTGTTCTGTGGAGATCATAGTTTCGAAAAAGTTTGTGCTATGGCAGTTCTCAAATCTGGAGGGATGTTTGTGTGAATTCATTAAAAACGCATTAATTTCTTTGATAACTGTATCTGACTATTTTCATTTGAAGTGTAACAATTATTTTCATTATTGCTATTAACTACATATGGCTAGTTGGCACCAGGAACTGAGTAGAGAAAGGAAACAAAAATAGGAACTTCAAGCTGACGTTAATATTTTCTAAAAGGAGAAATAACAAGCATTTGGGTTATTTGCATACACCTATATATTTAATTCAATGCAATTACCATGGACTATATACCCTATAAAAGCCTGCTATTAAAAGCCACATTCTTTAGGCTGCTCCATGATACATTTACACCTGCTTTAATTCTTTCATAATTATTACATAATTTTCAAGTTATCAACGCATTTTACATGCTAACATAAATATACATCTGAGTTAGCCAATTTTATGTGACGTATTAAAAAAATTCTTAAATTTTACATCAATTTTAAACCTGACAAAGAGAGTCAGCTGTATTATTTTTAAAGTTGCTTACTGCTTTGAGTCAACAGTAGCATGGGACTTTGTTCTTTCTAGTATATTTCTCCAACAGCCTTCAAAGCATGGCAAGAATTGCTTTTAAACAAAGGATTCCTGCAGTGTGAACAGCAGTTATCTCTATGTAATTAGAAATACATGCCTTTTTTAGTTCACTAAAACAATTAAAGCAGGGTAAATATTGAGGACAAATGTACGTTAATATACATTGCTCTAAAAAGAAAAATTCAATTTTGACTGCATTGCTGCTTTCATGTTTCTTGCACAGCTATATCTTGAGATTTTAAATCCTTTATGTTACAGATAGTTGCAATAACTGATATTTTCATCTCCCAAGACCTACTTGACTTCTCATCTCAATCATCTCAGATCATTGAGGCTTATCAAGACAAATTCATGTTTGAGCTTTCTGTTGGTTAAAATGCTTCATTAATTATGTCTATATAATATATAATAACTGAACAGAGGCTTGATGGAGCAGCTTTAAAATGCTGTTTAGGATCCTTGCAAGAAGTGCAAATATGAGAAGATTCCTCATGGACTTTGGGAGGAGAGGCAGAGGAACTTTGGGAATAAGTTGTATTTTCCCCGTTGTAATACATCACAAGCACACATACTTTGGTGGCTGGTGCTAATGGCAGTGACAGAAACTACAGCTTTCTCAGTCTCTCTTGGTACTTCTGTATTAAGAATTGATAGTAGATGACACCAGAATACTGCTCCAGAGACTTCAAATGGTTTCTATTGGCTCTTTTACTACTTAAACTTGAATGATGCTGGAGCAAGAATGAAAAAAAGTGTCTCCATTTTACAAGAATAAAAGATTTTCTGAAAAAAATTGTCACTTGACTATGAATAAAATTTCAACATCTTGAAGTGGTCACGAACTGATAATCAGAGATGTGTATGAATTTAACAATCACATATATTTATTTTGCTCAACTGACTGCTCAGAAGAAGCCAAAATGGGACACTTTTGATAATGTTTTTGAGTTAGAGAATTGTCAGGAGTACACTTTTCTCACAAACAGCTTTCTTTATCTCATTAGCATTTTCCAGAGATTCTAAATGTCCTGCATTCTAAGTAATTTTCATTGTGGCAGGAAAGCCTTAAAAAGAGAGGACCTTCAACATGCTAGACCAGTCTAAGCCATGACAGGACTTAGGTTCACTCTTGTTGCTTTTGCTAAGCTATTTCCCCAGCCCCATTTCTTTGACTTATTCCTCACTTCTTCTCATAACCCTTTCCAGCTTCCTCTTTCCTACTACATGCAGTTGTGGCTGCATTTAACATTTTTCACATGCTGTATCAATTTAGAGTCCTTCCTGCATGAAGAGGTTACCCCATGATGCTTACCAGTTTTTATCTACCACTTCTGATTTTTTTCTAATAGGTGGTGAGGGAGGAGTACATCTAAGTAAGGTCTGCCAGAAGTTGGTGGCAAGAGCAGACTGCATCTCTTTAAGCTTATTGTACGATTACCACAGAAATAATTTAGCAAAGTAAAAATTCATGGTGCCTACGAGTGATGCAAAGTCAAAAGTAAGAGAATTGACACTATTCATCCTGTTGAATATCTTTTAAATTGTGAATTTGAAGAACGGTCTACACTGTGATGATACAAGAACTGAAATAAGACTGCTTTGTTACCTCCCTGCATAGTCATTGTCTTCAGAGACCATGAGTGATTTATATATTTTTTTATCATATATATGCCAATAAATACATTTCAGCTTAATTTTTCTGGTGCCATCCAATTTGTCCCCAAAAATCCAAACTACACTCCAAGTTGAAATAGCTGTGCTTTGTGAATCAAATTATCACTGGTGGGTTGTGACTGAAGACATTACAGCATCATAACCATTTCCTTGGTTGCTAACAACTGTTAATCAACCACTTAATACCATTTGATGACATTAACTTTGATTCCAGGCAAAGCAAGTTAATCTCTCTGTAAGAGAGCCTCTCAATTAGCTGGGAATATGTCTATAAGCCATGAAAATAGCATGTCAAGATTTCAATATCATTGGTAAGCATTATGGATGAGGAAATAACCCTTACCAGACATGTCAGGAAGTGATTTGCTCTCAGTAATGCAGAGCGATTACAGTGTACAAAGAAATAATGTGCTTTTGAAACTTTAGTAGGAAAGACATTTTTTTCTTGCGGGAAAGATGTGCATGTCCTGTGAGTTAAATTTACTTTGGCACGGGCAGAGAAGGTGGGAGGGAAATTCAGTACCTGCCATACAGAGCTGCAGAGTATATTTTTGCACCAAGAAGGGTTTGTACATGGTACAATAAAGAATTTCAGGGTATGTGATTGGATTGAGGGTGACAAGGGAGTAGAAAAGGGATATAATTTACATCTGCAGCACTCCCTTCTACTTAGGCTCGGGGTATGGAATGTAGCTAGCTGTGTCATCTGATGGGCCTGAGAGTTGAAGAGGTCATCACCATCCTTGAGACAAATACCACAAAATGTCCCTGTAGGAAACCCAGCTCTTGCCTGCCTGTCTTTCCAGACAAGGCCTGAATGGTGCATACTCATGGTAGGGTCTTCATGTTGCTTGAAAACTGTTGCTGGTATACATGCTCAAGCCCACTGCCGAAACATAATTCTGGGCTTTCAAAGATTTATAGTGTGCTTTGTGAAAGTTGCTCTGAGAACTTCACTTGAAAAGGGAAGTTTTGGATTCTCTTGCAGTATTTCAGATCAGTTGTCAAATATTACTACTTGATCTCCATGAATTTTCATGGTGTCTCCATTTCTTGGGGAGAGGCAGGAAAACCCTAAGCCTTAAATCTTCTTGCAGCTTTTTCTGTATCAAAATAACAACATGACACAGAGCTCTCACAGGTATCTATAAAGGAGTACAGTCAATAATCTACTTGAACCACTGTAAAGCAGGTTAGTCTTCTACAGTAGTGAATGCAGTTTCTTTCGGCAATGTAATAATGGGATGTACGTGCTAAATCTGACCTGAAGATAAAGTGATTTTTATTGGAAAATCATTGATGCCATATTTTAAATATGGGATATTTTTTTAAGCTGAAAAAGAGAAACAATAATGGGTACAGTTTGGAAGCAGTCTAGATAGGACATGGTGTAGCCCTAAAATATTTCAGTCAGGAGTAGATAAAGATGAATGATTTGTTTTAGCTAAATGCAGGGTTTTTTCCTTCCATAGAAGGTAGATGTAGCTTTAATGACCCATTTAGCAAATTTTATTTCTTTTTTCAAATTCTTCTTAAATTCCCTTAAACATTCCCACCTACCTTCCAGAAGTAGTTCATAATTTTTAAACAAGATATTCTAACCTGGGAATGCAAAAGAATGCTTCTTTCTGAACTGAACTAAAATCAGTTAAAATGTTTCATTGGGACTGAAATTTTTCATGATGTTTGCATTGGTTTTTATTTTCAGACAAACTCAAATGATTGCAAAAAATCAAACCTGCTAGTAAATGGAAAGAAAGACCATAAATATTATGGTTATTCACCTGCCAAAGTGTTAGAAAGTTACTACTGTTGTTATGACAAGGTTGGGCTATTGTCTGGAAGAGAGAACAAGAAGGAAAATATACAACATATCAAATAAGTAGGATATTGTAAGAAAAATCAGGCATATGGAAGGCTGCAGGAACTGGCCTGAGAAAGGCAAGATAATGGTGAAAGCGGGTGTATTGCAAGGTTTTGAACTCTTGAAGTCTGTTATATGGTTAATCAGTTCATCCTCAAAATGCATCTGGAGAGTCCTTCCAATCCTCTCCTCCAGTGACAAGTAAAAAAATCAGCCAGACTTTAAAAAATGTACAGATCTCACTTAAATTTATATGTATCTAACTTTCATATGTGATAATAAGTTATTGCTAGAATCTGGATTTTGAAAGACCAATATATTTTGATATTCTATTGACATCACAGGATTTGGCCTCCAGTCTCCCTTGTTGGTCTGTCACGAATACTTTCAACAAGAATACTTTCAACATTACACTAAAAGTAGTAGTTTTAAGTTAAAGACTGTCAACCTCATATTCCTTATGAGTCATTCATAAGAGTTCAGCACTACAGTTAATCAAAATCTATGGAAGAGCATAATTCACAGCAGCCTTTCAAAAGAGGTCAAATGGTAAGTTCTTGAAAGGGCTTTTGTTTTTGTCTTCAAATTGAAAAAAACCCTACAGATAAAAAACTCTTGGATGAAGTTTAATTAAAGATGATGTGAAGCCAAGTGCAAATATATCTTCTGAGATTAAAATTTCTGCATCTCTGCACAGGATGGGTACCCAGTGCCATGCTTAAAATGTAGATTATTAAGTCTTTCATTAGGCATCCAATGTGGCATCCAATTTGACGTCAGTGCAACTTTTGCAATTAACAGTAATGAAACAGGTTTGGACCATAGTTTTGTTGGTATAAGCAAAATAAGATCTGAATCCTACGCTCTGTATTAAACATTCTCCTTGGATGGGGCTGAAGCTCTAAGTGTAATTGTCTGGAAATTCCCTAATATTCAGTTTAATGCATCTGAGATGTCTAAGTCTCTTGTTATTGTGGCTGGCTTATGAAAAGGGATAGATCTTCTGAATTCTGCCTCTATAGTTTTGTCAGGGGAGAATATTGTCGTTACTGATGGGTAAAATGAAGGAAGAGAAAGAAAATGACTCACCCAGCATCTGACTGTAAGATCTGCAGTTTTTAAAGCTTTAAGCATGGGATTACTTAGACTAGTGCAGGAGACAGACTGAAGCTTCTCTGCAAGTACTGTAAGCAGGCTGGGGCTCCGGTGCTGGAGCCCACAGCTGTCAGTGTGGTGCCCCATCCGAGGCAAAGGTCCTGATGGGCCATCAGTGCATCTCCAGGAATCAGCTGGCCCAGAGTTTAGGCCTGCTGCTGTGCAGACATGCTCTGTTTCTGCTGCTGAGGAAACCTTGCTGCCTGGAGAGCTGCCTGGAGAACTTGCTGCATGGCATGCTGGATACACCAGCTCTTGCTGACCCACTGCTTACAGCTCCTCTGGCAGCCTTTTGGCCAGCTGAGCTGTTTGACACTGTCAGACACTGATGCTTAAGAAATGGAGGCAAGATGTGACATCTCCTGCTCAGCTATATGTGCACTCTCCCAAGTCTCTGAGTAGTTTTGGCCCAATCCCACTGCAATGAAAGCAATTTCAACAGGGTGCCATCTCATCTTCACACAGATGCCTGAAAGGCAAAATGCAGTGTTGTTCAGTCAAGTCACTACCATATCTCAGTCTGAGTGGGGTATAAATTGGGGGCAAGACCAATATGACCACCAAAGGAGGTCAAAGTGGCCCCTCAGTAATGCAGATTCATTTTCAAGGAATTAAACACACAAGGAGGGACAACAATGCACAATGAAGACCTCCAACAAATTATTTCCAAATTAAGACTGTAGTTAACAGAATTAGCAACACAAAAAAGATTTTATTCTCCCCAGACTCTCATGCTGATTGTTCTTTTATAGTGTTTTAATGTTTAGGAACGAAATAAAAAGAAAGATGATTAGTTTATAAAAGTGTTAGGATCAGCAGTGACATTACGACCAGTCATTACAAACTGCCTTCACTTGTTGGCTGTCCTGACATCATCAGTTGTGTTTAAACAGATAAGAATTAGCAATCCTGCACTAAACAGAACAGTAAATAGCAGGACTGTCTTCTGAGATTTAGCACTGAGCCACAGACTGTTAATGGGAGAACAGAAGCTGTGAGAGGGAGTGAGTCCTGTTCCAACTGCTAATTAATCCGATATATAAATCCTCAAAGAGAGATCTAGTGCCCAACAAAATGAGGCCCTTGTTTTTGTGGAAGGTGCTTTTCTAATAGCAAAAGAGAAAATAATAATAATTAGCCATTTGACTTGGAAGGCTTTATGTGGAAAGTACACAGTGTTATGTGTGAATGCATTGCCAAATAGAGAGATTTCTTTATTTATTGGAGTGTTTGGAGCAACAAACCAGAGACTTTGCATATTAGATTGCAATTTGCATATTTACTAAATTGCTTTGCCTTTTTTCTACTGCTTACCCTCCCTTCCCTTAGAAACAAACCTACAGCTGAGCAGTCACATTTCTCTGAGCAAGTTTCATCTGCTGACATCAATGGATTTACACCACAGATGAATGTGGCTGTTTGTGCCTCATCCTGGTAATGATTGCAGCTGTTAGGCTGGACCTTGAACTCAAGAACCCCATCATCTGTTACCACGTTTGTCATCCCAACAGGTTTTTTGTCAAAATAGTTATGCTGGGAGAAGAGGGCTGTGGCGTGCACAGCTACTCTCAGCCTTCTGCTCAAATCCAGGACAAAGGTGCAAAGCTTTGTCTTGCATTTTCTTGCTAGTGGGTCCTACGATATCAGACAGAAAGAGGAAGAAGCTGGGCAGAGAAAACACTCTCAACAGAAAGAAGGCAGCTTCAAAACAAAGTTTTGAATTTGTTTGAGGGAGAAAACTTGATGACTTCAAGTTAACAACAAAAGAAGACTCTAGGCAGAGCACAGGGTGAATTTAATAGCCTATGTGTGTATCTACTTGTGTCTGTCTATGTCCATGCACATTCATGACCAACTTACTTCCTGCAAGTCTGGTTTATTTCAGCTTGTGGTGTCTGTTTGAATTTCCCCACGTTCCTTTCCTAAGAAGTTGTTCTGTCCTCCTCACCTAGAACTATCGGTTAAGAGGAAATGTCAAAGGACAGCGTGTCAAACACGCCGTGTATTCGTGGCTAATGCACTGCAAACATGCAGAACTGAACAGAACAAGGAGAGTGCATTAAAGCACTGCCTCTTCCCTAGATTCACAGAGTTATCTTGTTACCCATCCCATGTGCTGTACCAGGGTTTTAAAGACATGCAACACAGGGCTAAAGATAACACACCCAACTCTTTTAGATAAGAGCAAATACCTTGGTTTTTTAGGTGACCATAATTTAATTTTTCCTCTGACTGCTCTGATGTAACTCAGCTGGAAATATAATCCAAAGGGAGATATTTTAACCTAATTGCTAGGAAAAATTGGCAATGTAGTATAGACACGGAGAATTTGCTGAATCAGCAGAATGTCATCTGGGGCCTCAAGTGCATTTACTCATTTGGAACACTGAACCATGTGCAAGTCAAATGTTTCAAATGCCAATGTTTCCGGATCTTGCCAATAGTCTCTTCCTGTTAAAGTGTTTAAATGGGGCTGATTGAACAGTTCTATTTCTCAATGCTAACTTTTTCAGCAACATCTTTTACCTTAATTTTTAAGAGTTGTTATTGTGTAAAAATATATTTTTGCTAAAATACACCTTTACTAACTGAAGTTACTGAAGAAGTAACTACTGAAACCTTGTATCTTCTGTAGTCTTACTAGAAACTTTAAAATGTCTAGATACCATTTCAAACTTCCTAATTTCTACCAGGGATGATTAAATTCTTGCCTTTATGTAAATGGGACAATATAAACCTACTGAAGGCAATATAACAACACGAGTGGTTGTAGGCAAACATGACACACTGCCAGAGAACCGCAAGTGTGGGGATCTGTGTGGCTGTTGAGTTTGACCACACAAACCCATGCTTCAAAGAACTCACAATCAACTTGGCAGAATAAGTTATCAACATTCAGGACTTGGCCTTTCAGTGGGCTGTAGGAGTGAAGAACATATCTTTCCCTAAGAATTTCTCCCATTTTGCCTTCTTTGTAGTCTGTCCAGAACCGGTGGTGTCTCACGGGCACAAAACCAGGACAGCACAGCCCCTTCTGCATACCAAATTTATACCACCACATTCCAGACAAGATAATCTTCTGTCATGGAGTACATTTCATGCTATGCTGATTCATGAACAGAGTTAAAGAAAGGGCTGTGTCAGCGGGCATGCCTGGATTTGCAACACACATTTTACCTCCTTGTGTTTTATAACACTGTCACACATAATTGAGACCTTTATAAATTCTTCTACAAACAGGCTTTCTGGACTAGTAGCAAAGAAGTTGCTGAAACATACCCAGAAATGTGTGTGATAAAAGCCTGGGATCACTCTTCCGGCACAAGACAGTCCATCTCACTACATGAATACATTTTAAACATACTTGGACTCAGCATTGAAAGATCTAAAGAACTTTAGCAGCTGTCACTGCCTTTCACTTCACAAGGAGCCACATCTACCCACAGAAATGAGATGCCAAATACAAGAAAAACTTGCAAAGAGCAGCAAAGGTCTAAAAAGATCAAAATAGACGTCTATTTCTTATAGAAAAAAAAAGAGAAAAAAAAACAAACCACATTTGTAATTAACTTCTTTTGTTCAAAGAATGTCCAAATCAAAGAATGTGCATTCTGCATGCCTTGTTGCCAGTCTTTTTGCTCAGTTCAGCACCCACAATTTCAGGGTTTGAGGGTGAGCAGTTGGAATAAGATCAACTACTATCACAGCAGCTGTTCCTAGAAAGTCTCTTGGAGCTTCTCACATGAATATAGTGAATTGCAGTTTCAAAACATAAATTTAAAAATATTCACAAATGGCAGACTTGAGCAGTGGCTCATGGGATGCTTATCTGTTTCCACCCTGTATTAATGATGTTTATGCATAGGGCTAAGAATGGGGAATGCTGCTGCAGTTTCCCCTTTTCTCTGTCAGTTACTGTTTCCAACCAGTACTCCGATGTGTTTGTGATTGAGCCTGTCAGCAAACTGGTCAGAGTGTCTCCCCATTCAGGATATCCTGGTGTCTATGCAGCTAAGAGGACAGAAGTCTATCATATCTCTATCAGGCTCCATGGCACTCCTTTCCTTGTGTCTGCCAGATTTAGACACACTTTCCACTGGAGCTGGAAGGAAAATCTCCATTTCTTCCAGTCCTCCAGGGTCCTGGCCCAGAAACTTGAATAAAACACTTACAGTGAACTCTTCCCTATCCCTTGCTGTTTTCTGCCTCACTTTTCTTATAAACATCTTCTGTCAGGCACATAAATCTTCTCCCAGCTTATTTGGGCAGCTTCTTGGAGGCTCACTGTAGAAAGAAACAACTCAGTCATTCCTTCAGCTTTCTGAACTTCCCTCTTGTGTGTCCTGCTATCTTCCAGTTTGTCCAAGGGCTGCAAGGCATGCACTCAGCTGCAGCTGAGAGAGGATGTTACTTCTCTATTAAACTTTCAGAAGCTGGAAAGCATTAGATATGTGTTCTCCTAATCATTAATCTGGATTTATAGGAATTCTTTTTTTTTTTTTTTTCATGATGGGAGATTAAAACATTACAAGGAAAGCCAAGATAAAAAGCCTGGCTTCAGAAACAACTCTTTTGGCCCTGTAGATAGATGTGACCAAAAGTTGGGAAAAAGTCGCTTGTGCAACATATAAATTAATTTCCTTCTTATCTACTGGTCCTTCTATTGCTTTCTTTTTCTATCCCTACTTGCGTATTTCAATTCAAATCAGCTAACTTTGAAGGAATTATATGATGTGAGCCGGCAATGTTCCCTTGCAGCAGAGAAAGCTAGTGCCATCCTAAGTTGCATTAAGTACTGCCAGCAAGCCAAAGGAAGG
>VYZX01009301.1:26062-65130 GCA_013401335.1 Brachypteracias leptosomus | reverse complement strand
CTCTTATCCTTGATATGCCTTGAGATGGCACCAAGGATAAGGTGTTCCATCACTTTCCCAGGGATGCAGGTGAGGCTGACCGGTCTGTAGTTACCCGGGCCCTCCTTCTTGCCCTTTTTGAAGACTGGAGTGACATTTGCTTTTCTCCAGTCCTCAGGCACCTCTCCCGTTTCCCAAGACTTGGCAAAGATGATGGAGAGTGGTCCAGCAATGACCTCAGCCAGCTCCCTCAACACCCGTGGGTGCATCCCATCTGGACTCATGGATTTATGGATGTCCAGATTGCTTAATTGCTCCCTAACCCAGTCCTCATTGACCGAGGCAAACTTCTCCGTTGTCCTGGCTTCCTCTGGGGCCTCAGGGGCATGGGGCTCCTCAGGACAGACTCTGGCTGAGTAGACAGAGACAAAGAAGGTATTCAGTAACTCTGCCTTCTCTGTATCTTCTGTCACCAGGACACCCTCCCCGTTTATCAGTGGGCCTACATTGCCTTTCACAATAAGACACACTGAAACCCTGCAGCCAAAGATTCAAGTTTTGTCTATGCTTTAAAATGAAGGAAGCATCCAGACAGGAGTATGTGTAGCTGTGCATCCTTAGGGCTTTTTTCTCCCATTGATATTGCATCTCCCTAGTTCCCATTCATACTTAGCTATGCCCACACTCCTAAAACTCAATATATGGCCAGTTTGTTTCAGACCATGAGTCATTATAACAATAACAGTGAGAAAATAAGGATTCTATCTGAAGTTCAACAGCGCAACACACTGACCCAAAATACGGAACTGCAATTGTCTTTGCATGTTTTTGGAAAGAATATGGAATAAAAGAGTATTTTTTTGACCACTGGGCTAAGTCCGGCACTTTTTGGCAGTCCAGCTGGAGGAAATATTATAAAATGGCATTGTTCTGGAAAGTGCAAGAGAAGTACTGGCCTTGGGTCCCTTTCTGTCAAGCTTGAAAAACACTCTTTATTGCTGCCATTGAATACTGAGAACAGTAAGAATAAAGAGAGTATCACTTACAGGATGGTGTCAAACGGCATCAAGCAAAATAACCTGAAGGAATACCTTCACATTATATTATCACATATTTCAGCATGTGTTGCCTCTTGCATTTAGAAACAGAGGGTTTATTTTTCTTCTTGGAGTGAGGAAAAAACCCACCACCGACAGCCCTTTGTGCTGAAGGTTACATTATTAATGAGTGTTGGGAAAGGGAGGAACTTTATATAAATACACTATCATTGCAGTTAAAAGAAGGTGCAGAACATACTGTTCAAAGACACAAAGAGTAATTGATTTCTTTAGGATCTTTAAAAATACACAAACATTCACGGAACCAGATCTGACCTGAATTACCAGCAGTGTTAAATTTAGAGTAATTCTTTAGAAATTCCCTGGAATTATGTTAACTCCACAGCATTTATACCACAATTCATGGTTTGTTTGGATATGAGCACGGGTAGGAAAGTAGAAAAAAAAACACTACTCCTTATTTTGAATCTGAAAGGACCTTGCAAGAATGTAACAGCTACAAAATATCAAAGGAGGAAAACCTCTTTCAGAAGTTACAGATTTAAACTCAAGGTGAGTCATAGAGCACCAATCTTGTACTTGTTCATCATGTAGCATCACCTTTCCCTCAAAGATAGGTGTGGTCATATAGAAATGAAGGTTCATCAAGAGCTTCAGGGTGCAGAGAGGAACATAGTCACACTCTTTACATGCTGCCCTGCATTCAGAAAGCCAAGGCATAAGCAGGTTAAGGAACCCATATTTGTGTATTCACCATTCATGTTATAAGGATGCCCAAACATTTTTGGATACAGCTCACAGATATAGTTCCTTGTACATGTTCTTTATATGAGATATATCTGACTCGCTCTTAGTCACATGCTAGCTATAATACTCACTTTCAGTGAGAAGTGCATATCTAAAAATATTTCAACATGGGATGTAGACATCAGACTTTTTAAAGAACTCATAGCACAAACAAAATCGCCAACACGAAAACTAGATAACTTATATTACTTTGTCACCATGGTGACACGGGTGACATCTTCCCTTCCATACCAAACCATTTGTAAAACCTACTCTTTGGATTATCTATTACATTTAGATTATTAGAGATCCAGGGTAAGGAAATAACTTCTACCATATCTCTTGATAGCGCTTAGCTCAATGGGATCTAATGTGGAAGAGACTTGCAAGATGCTGCTGTACCATATAAATAATTTATCATATAGGTAAAAGAGACCTGTTAACATTTTTTTCTCCAAGGGTACCTGAACTGTGTTACAACAAAGTGTTGGGACGCTTATTCCATCATGCTGTAGAGAAAGGGAAGGTTGTTATGAACTTCAGATTTCTTGAAATAATCCTTTTGGGCATTAGATCTCATAAACTGGAGACATGCAACCTAATCTCCCTTCCTGCTAATACTCTCTAAAGAACATTTTGATCTACTTTTACCTTAAAAAGTGATGAGTTTAAACCTTTTGCAGTATCTTCAAAGTCTCAGTAGTAGGAAGACTCTCGTGATATTCGGCCCAAATTTTGCCTTTCCTTATTTTAATTTCTTTTGTTTCTAAACCCTTGAGCTCCTCCATATAACTCTTCTCAATAGCTGTCATTCCTCTCCAGATGAATTATTAGGTGGCATTGTTTGAACCTCTCTCATGATTTTCTTATTCTTATACCTGTAAGCATCTTTCTTTTCCCACTTTTCTCTGATCATCTGTATTGCTACCCCTTCCAAATTAACACTGTCTGGAAAAAACATGCTTCCATGTTGTTTGCCCTGTGAAGGACATTGCAAAGTCATGCAATATTTAATGAATATTGTACATTCTTTCTGTTTGTCTGATTGCTATGACTCCCTGGATGAGAATGATGGACTTTTCAGGAGGAACTGACACGAATGGAGGGAAGCAGGCAATGGCAACAAACAGTTCGCATTTTTACTAGTATTTAAATGGCGGTGCAAGTAGGGAAGGAGAATCTCAGACATTCATGTTGGCCAGGTTAAACAAAAGGCTACTCCAGGGCCCCACACTCAAGCTGACTAGAGCATTATCAAACATAAAGCTAGTATTGAGCAATGAAACTCTTAGCAAACATGACAAATAAGTCTCTGGCATCTAACACCAGTCCTGTACATTTATCTCTTGTTTCATCTCCATCTTTAATCTGTCATACCACACTTCATTTTAATACTTTATTGTAAATATAACATTTCTCATGAAATTATTACATGCAGAGAAAGTCCTGCATTGCATCTATCATATTCTTCTCATTTGGTAATTCTGTCAAAAAGTAACAGCAAAAGTTTCTTTCGGTAAGCTGTGCTTATTCCTAATGCCTCTGCTATCTTCCAAACGGTTAGAAACTGTTATTCATTCCAATATTTTAAAAGGGATTGAAGCTAGACTTTCTTGACAGTAATTACTACGATCTTTCTCTTTTTGAAGGCTGACACCACATTTCTTTTCTGTTATCTGCCAGTACTTCTAGCCCAGTTTCATTTACGAGAGCACAGTAGCAAGAAGAAGAGAATTATAAAGACTGAGATTTAAGTGACGAATTCCTGCTGCAGGAGAGCTGCCAGAGCTGTGCTGGGGTGGGAAGGTAAGTTCATCTGCTACACCATGAAAGAACCCCTCTCATGTACATGACAGTAGAAACTGATGTAAAAGGATGTGCATGCACACTGAGCCCTTTTATCTGACTCTTAATGACCAGTTACAGTCAACTGCCTTTTCAGCTTATTTATAGAGGCCAGTTATGGTTTCTCAGAGATGCAAAATTGACATTGTATGGTACAGAGGGAGTACTAATAGTCACTCAAGGCGCTATCCAGTTATCCCAGGATTCAGGGTAATCACAAGATTTCACCTCTTGCTCCTTTTCAGTTTCTGATCCGTAGATGATATCACGCCTTTTTTCTCTAGCTCTTCTGGTGGCAGGTCTGTTTAACCTACAGTTTTGTGGAACTAACTCTCTGCTTTCTCTCTTTGCTGTTATATCTTCACTTCCACCTGCTCTTCCTCCAGAGCAGAATGCTAGTTTTCCACCATTAGACATCTTGTCCTACAAGCCTATGTTTTTACAGATCAGTCAGTGATATACACTTTGAGCTCTCTGGTTCAGCAAATTTCTGTACTTCTTGAATTGCTCATAAACCACATCTCTTCTCTTGTA
This sequence comes from Brachypteracias leptosomus, assembly GCA_013401335.1. Taxonomy (NCBI): domain Eukaryota; kingdom Metazoa; phylum Chordata; class Aves; order Coraciiformes; family Brachypteraciidae; genus Brachypteracias; species Brachypteracias leptosomus. The sequence goes on along the minus strand of VYZX01009301.1, from coordinate 60,928 downwards.
TTTTGTCTTTAAATCACAAAGTTCACCCTTGCCTCCAGGTCTAGCCCTAAAACTTCATTTCTGTCAATTCTTCTATATAATGCTTCACAAAAGAATAGCTCCTACCACATGATCACTGAAGGAGAACACCTATTTGGGGATGTCTGTATCCAGTGACAGAATCTCTACTGTCTACTTTGGTCACCACAGCTACTGTTTCAATATCTTTTTTTTAAAAAAATTTCATTTTTAAAGAAAAAGGAAAAACCCTCCTTAATCCCCAACTCTTATTCTAGGTTCATTGGCCATTTAGTTCATGAGTTTTGGCTTTTGTTGACTTATTTCCCTAATTAGTCTTACCACTGAAAATTGTGATCAAACATCTTCCTCGCATATTCAGCTGGCAGACTTCTGCACGACTTGGAACATACAATCCCTGACTGACCAGCAAACTACCAACTGCAGCAAACTCACTAGCACACAGAGAAACTAAATTACCAATCACAGAACAAAGATTTTTCTTTCTTCCATAGAAGATACGCCAATTCAAACTCCACCTTTTTTATTGTGATTGCTGACCCTTCTATACAACAACTGTCTGGCCGTACTTTCTCTCTATTGCAGTTACCTGAATTTCCCTTACAAATAAGCACCATTCACTTCTGTCTAATGCTGACATTTGTTTCTGTTTCCCCTGCACAGCAGAACTCATCCTCACCTTGCTTCCATGGATACTGGTACTCAACCCATTTCTGGATTTGAGGAATGTTACCATGTGAATCTAAACAATTTGCAAGAGCAGCCTGTTTCAGTGCTTACTGAAATAAATAAGATTATTTCTTTGGCATTCAATGGGCATTAAATTAGACCTTTACTGAATGGTGGAACATTTATTACAATTCAGAACAACTTAACTTAATGAGAGATACTGTTTTCTAAGCATAAACTCTCAACAGTTTTCCCTGGAGGAAAATCTAGGACATAAAAGAACATTTGTTGGTGGGTTGTTTTTTTTTCCTTAGTCAATGCTGATAAATTCATAAAGAATTTCAGACTCCTCCAGGGAGAAAAGATTTGAACTAAAAGTGAAAAGCTATACATACTTGTGCGCATTCAATGCTTTTATTAATTTTAAATAGTAAATAGGTACTTTTAAAATTCAAAATACCTGGGAAAAAAAGGACAACAAGTATGTATTTGAGAGCAATTGATTAAAACTAGCTGCAATTACAGGGACCTATCCACCCATGTAAAGGATGGAGGATACAGCAAGAAGCAGCATTATGTCATTGTCATTCTATCAACTACTTACAGCTTAATAGTATGGAAAAAAATAAATGAGGCTGAAGATAAAATGAAGACGAGAAGAGCAGAAGTGTGGGAGGAAAATCAAGGAGGATAGAGTGTGGTTTCTATGGGCTTTGTGTGTCAGAGGGGTCATTTATGGCTTTAAAGTTAAGATTCAAAACATCTAGGGACAAACTCATTTCTATTCTTAGCTATCCAGAGAGAAATGAAGCTGAAGCAGGGATACAATTGTCCTCCAGACTCTTGCGAATTAAAGTTCAGATCCCAGCAGAAATGGCTAATGCTTACATAATTTTGGAGAAGAGACTTCTGTGCCACTTACTGCTCTTGGGCCTTTCAGTTCCTGGCTTGAATGCACTGCTGGGCACTGCCAGCACTCAGACCCCAGCCAGAGAGACCACCTGACAGAAAGTTTGTACAGAGGTTGATAACCATTGAAGATAGTAACAGCAATGCTCTCATTCCTAGGTAAACCAAGCAGCACCATTAAGAGACAAGGGCTTGATTAGGGCAGCTGGCAGAGCAGGATTGCAGGGATTCCAGTGCATTTCCTTCTGTGGGACCCTTGCCAAAGCCTAAAGCCCAATCTCAATCAGGTGTTGAAGAAAAACAGTCAGTTCTCCGCTGTGGATTAATATCCTTGCTGTTCTTGTGGACATGCTACCCACAATAAGGAACTAAACCTAACAGAGAGTTTTAGAAACATACTCCTGTACAACCTCCTCTGGCAGGGGGTTGGAGTAGCCAATCTCCAGAGGTCCCTTCCAACCCCTGCAATTCTGTGATTGAGTAGTAACATTCTTTTGACATATTTGGTAGAAGTTCATGTCAGTTTCTGCTGCTGTCAATCCCTCTTTCCTATTGCTAGTACAGCATTGCATGAATGTCTAGGTGGTTATTCTCCTTTATTTAAGTCTGGCTGTTGCATCAGCCAGATGAATTCACTCTAATGACATGTAACACAATCAGATCTGAGTTTGGACACGGATTCCTGATGTTCAGGTATATCGGAATTTCAAATGCATTCAGAATGATATTTAATACAAAATTATTTAGAAACTGAAGAAGCTGAATGTATAAGTTAAGATAGCTAGGTTACATGGGAGAACTCGAAAGCTTCAGTAGACTGCAGCCAATTTACCACTGTAGCAAATCTATCGCTGCTGTCAATACTGAAATACAGCTCATTCAGAATTAAGCTAGCAGTGATATATGGCACAGTAAATTTGCTTGTTATGGCTCATGGCTCTATGACTAAGATAGTTTTGGGAAAATTGGTAATTTGAATTTGAGGTGCTAGATTATGTATAAAATCAATTATTCCCCTTGAGAATAACAGACTGGGATTCTCACCCGTGTAGCACAGAATGCATTTGTTTCAACAGATCCTTCCTTTATTCTTATGTTTAAACACACAAGGTAAAACTGGTTTGGAAACCACTTAGGAATAAAAAAAATCATTGGAAAGAATGTTGTATAGACTTGAAATTTCTGTGGGAGTTCAGAGAGTCGTTCACAAAGTTGTGGACCATGGAAATTCTCCAGACTTGCTTAGTGAAGCCTATGTTCTTCTCAAATGATAAGCAATGATAATTTCACTAAACAACCAAAGTTAAACATACTTGTTTTTCATTAAGTCTGGATTAAAATAAAATAAACAATGACATTTTTTACATCCCAGAGATCCTACTTTTTTAGCCAGCTGTAGCCTAAAAGTAAAAAGGCTATGATCCCAGGTGTAAAGAATATGACCAGAGATGGAAGCATTACCTTTTTAGATTTCTCAAAGGCTCAAGCATATATTGTGGTGCTTGAAGTCATACATCAACTGGCTCTCTGTTGCCTGCTCCTTCCTAAGGGAATACCAGTTCACACTGATCTAGGAAGTCTCCTTCCTGTGACCAGGCAGTTTCCAGTGCAATGCCTTCTGCTTGATCAACAAAACACACTGCGTCTGTTAAGATCTCCCACACTTATTGTAACAGACATTTGTGGAGCACACTTAGATCAGTTACTCTTAAAAACATGAATATGAACAAAGTTGGATTTTAGCTCTTATAGTCTTTTAGAGCAATGTAGATTTCCTCTCTCCAAGTTAGATTAACAAAGAGTGTTGGCTCAAATTGCTCATTTTAAAAAAACAATTGAAATACCTTTAAATTTCTTCAGGATAGTCACTTCAAGCTCCTTTTCCCTCCTCTGCTCTAATATAAATGATCCCTAATCTCCCCCAACTGACTTTTCTTGGGCTACACCTCCTGTTTCCTTTCCTCCCTCTTACACAATAAATTTCACTTAGGGGTTTATACCAAATATAGCAGTGAAATCTCATGATTTCTTCCTGCTTGTTTTGTTTTATTTCAGGACTAGACTGAAAGAAATGAAGATAAATTCTCCTCCTTTGCTTTCTGGGATTAGGTTTCCTTTTCCCTTCCAATATGCTTGTGAGCTTCCTTAAGTGAACACCTTCATTGGCTTTCTTGATTAGCATATTCTTGCAAGCCTCTAGCTTTTTGGCAAGTCACAGCATTTTCAAGTGTTTAGCAAAATGTTTATAGGCTTCAACAGAATTTTTTAAAAAGGTAACAGATAAACCCTGCTTTTTTTATCCTACATTTTTTTCCTTGCTAATCTGGTTGCAGTTTCACTGTACTAAAATGTCAACTGGCAGCAGTGAAAGGTGTAGTATATTATACCAGGCAATATAATGAGAATGGGGGCTGAAGACAAGAGAAGGCAGGATGGATTTTGCTACCAGGGAAACTGTGGCATGGGAGAGGATCTGAGCAACCCAGAAGGGTTCTCTAGTGATTTGCAAACCTTAAAAGTGAAATTGGAATTTCCTGACTGTTTTCTGGGGTGTGGTGTCCTGAAAGATAGTGAGAATTAACAGCTAATCACTGCCAAAAGGGGATGTTCTTTACCCCATTCCCACTCTGACTTGTTCTCCACACTCCTAGCTTCAATGATGCTTCTTTTATCCTATTCAACAGCCTCTTTAATTCACTAACTCCAGGAAAGAAAAAGCTGAACATTTTCTATTAAGACAGCGAGTCAAAGTGGCTCACAGAAGATCTGATGAGCATTAGAGGTGGAAAGCAAAGGAGAATGAGGTGAGAAAACAGGGAAGGACAAAGATAGGAGCACTGGCAAGGGAGGGAAAGAGTGAGGACAGAAGCAACCATCGTTTGGTGTCAGCAAATTTAAGATTGGTGCTGCTGTCTGTGGAAGCAGAATTGTCTTATAGGGTAGCTAAATAAATGCTGTCTATTTTTATCTGTGAAGTTTGGAGCTATACAGTATGATATACGACAGCAGAAACACAGCAATGGCAAAGTGCTATAATTCTATCAAATAACTTGTGAAAAAATTTCCTTTAATAAGTCTCACTGGAAAGACAAACAGCAGAACTCATCTGCAAAATCCAGACATAAATGCGGTCACACAAATCTAGAGCAGAATCCTGTTTATACTGAGAAATAATCTGAGGCCTCTGGGTGTAATGCAATTCAAACATTAAAAAAAATGATTGGAAAACCTTAGAATGAGGTAGGTAGCATAATTCAGAGGACTGGACCTCCTCCCAAGCCCAGGGAGTGTGATGTCCTGTTAGGAAGCTGATTGTTCTTCCTTTCCTATTTCTCAGGCTTTTCTCCTGATGAAATTTAGAGTGTTCAGGGCTTCAAAATGTAGGAATGACTGACTCAGTCTACCAGAACAGCAATGAATTTAGCTCAACTCTCAAGTTTTTAGTGCCTCATTCCCTTGTCCCCATGTTCCTGGGGTGGGGTGCAGCAGGCATGGGAGAGAAAATAATCCTTATTCACATTCCAGAGTGGGACCTGCTCCATGATGTATTTCACATTTCTTCTGCGTTGTTTACAAAACCCCAGAGTCAGTAGATGGAAGAAGCAGTAGTTTAGCCACCTATTGAAGATGGATTTATTTTTTGTAAAAGGGATATACCTTACTAGGTAGATTACATGATCATGAATCACACCATTTCATCTATGTAATTTGTAAGCATAAGTCCAGCCCCACAAAAAATCAAAGGCGGCAAAATAAAAGTATAAAAACATCGTTGGGCAAGTTTTGATGTAATTATTTTTTTGTCATGGGAAATATAAATACAGTCAAACAATCTGTTTTTTAATTAAAAAAGATCGATCAAAATTCTCTATTAGATCCAAAAGGGAATTAGAGTATATGATAGGTTTTTGGATTAAAAGGTAAGTGCCATTCTACATACTTGCAAAGGAAGAAAACACAGACATTCTAAATGCAATTGCTTGGTGTATTATTTTCTTGATTATTTTCAAAAAAATATTTAACACACAGCAAATACTATTTCTCATTGGAGATTATTTTCTAGAAATCATTCAGAAAATTTTAAAAGCATGAACTGCTTTTTTATAATTTCATTTAGTCAAGGTGCCCAGTTCAAAACTATAAGATTCAGGAGGTCAGCTAATTTAATAGCTGACCAAGTTTTTGCATTTCTGGGGAGCTCACATGAACTTTATGGTAAGTAATTATTCTTTCAAAGATGGAATCCCTGTATTGTTAATGATTTCTATTTGTATATGTTGTCACATAAAAGAATCACAATCATTTTATCAGAGCAGTTATACTCCTGTGATAGCCATAGTGAGAACAACTGAGCTGGTTTTTCACTGGTCATTTTCACACCTCCTATCCCCAAACCACTTCCAATATGCTGGTCATCTGTTTTGCAGAGAAAAATTAAATGCCTTGCTTTTCTGAGGGGATTTGGATTCTTAAGTACAGAGTACACTCCTTCTACAGTGAAGCCTCTTTGGTATCAACAGCAGTTTGGCTCATTATATTTCTGTACCTACTGGTGCTGGTCCAATCTAGGGTGCTTATGAGTCCTCCAAATCCATTCATTCTCTGGACTGAAGGACAGATTCTTGGATGCTGTTATTTAGTGAGGTATCAGCAAGTGAAAGTCAGACAAGAATTTGTCATAAGTGTTATACAGGTCTTCAAATGCAGCTTTTAAATTTTTGTGTTGTGAATTCTATAGCAGAGGGCCTGACTGCTCTTATATCAACATCAAAAAATCATTAGAAATCTGCACGGTACTAGTGTAAACAAGAAAAGAGTTTAATCCAGTATGGGTGGTGTTCATCTTCTGAAGCCATCTTTCCCACTTTGCCCTATGCAAACCTAATGTGAAAAGAAAGATACAGGTGAAACTCATTTTCACCCTTTGACCCAATCACGATTTCTTCACAGTTGCACTATGCATTGCTATCACTAACTGTTCTATATCTAAGCCAAATAACTTTTCCTCAGCTTCAGAACATAAAAGGAACTTAATTTTTAATAAGGTGGCCTCTGTGTTACTGTTGCACTGAAATACAGGTAGGTGTATTTGTGTATATGAAGCTTTTCTGAGCAGGATGACCCTGTAAAAAACCTTAGGAGAGGCAGAGTGACAAAGATCCAAGAGATCTCTACACAAAATATTTTGTTTTAACATGAAATATGAATCAAGCTCCAACTTGGATATCAGCTCTCAGAGCTGTTCAGCCTCACTTGATGTTTAACATCTAGATTTAATGAATGTCTCTGGCAACATGGACTACAAGTTAGAAAATTTATAACAGTTTTGGAAGCAAGAGACTGGAGGTTATTATATTTCTAAGATGAGAAAGAAAAGATCATAATAAGACGTTAAGCTTTTTGTCATGATATGAGGGAGCAGGTGTAACTAGGAATAGACAAATCTTTAGTTCATAAGCATTAGCTCTCAATTAGAAAAAGATTCTAAAGTCTAATTGTGGAACACAGGAACAACACATCCTGCACATGCTAGTTATTCTGCTCCATTAAAACCACGTTAGATGTTCATAATACAGTGAGATGCTGAAAGTTAGTGGTTAAACTAAAATATTTGGAGTAACCACTGGAGTCAGGAATCTGAAGATGGATGTACCTTTAGTCTAAAACTGTATATGTTACAAGGTTCTAAGGACCAAACCTAACCAAGATATTGTATTTTATCAATATATTTGGGGATGACAGGTTTTCCCATGAGAATCTCTTGGCAGTTCAGGTCATTCACAAAGATATTTGTGAAACTCCAAATGAAAAAAACAAAACCCACATTCAATTTCAAATAAGAAAACCACTTCTTTTATTATTTTTCCTGCAGGGAAGCCAGACACTCATTTGAGATCTAGTTACTAAGGATTAAGTTGCACAGCTACATCTGAGTAATTTCTCTTTTACTTTAGTGAGATGTCATGCTTTTCCCTGGTAGCACCCTCGTATCCATGAAATATTGGAAAGGGATAGATCTCTAGGACGACAACCTGATAACCACATGAATTTAGCAGAAAACATATCATTGTTTTCTACGTTAAAGAGGGAAAGCTCACCTTTTCACTTTAGCTGCTCCTCTAGGTTGCATTCTTCTAGAGCTTTCCATGTTGATTTTGGCTAGTTTGCCTTGAGATTCCTGATCGCACTTTAAACATTGCAGGCAGCATTACAATTGCCCCTCTGCAAGATGGCAAACTCTACCTCTTTGAAGTGTTCACAGATTCACAGAATGTTAGGGATTGAAAGGGACCTCGAAAGATCATCTCGTCCAATCCCCCCGCCAGAGCAGGATCACCTAAACCAAGCTGCATATNTTGCCCTTGTTGTATTTCATTCAACAGGCAAAGAGTTTTGATTCTTATGCAGATACCAAAACTAGAGTTCACCTTTCAGGGTGTTGTGCTGGGTTAGTCATCATCATTTTATGCTGCCCTCAGCTGCCTGATCACACAGGTCAACACTGAACTCAGCAGCATCCCCTCAGAAGTCTTCTTTCAAACAATCCTGCCATAAGTTCCTGTGGGCCCAGCTCCTCCACTGCCGACTGTGGTAGCGGCATTGCCTGCTGGACACAAGGGACAGGGATGGCTCCCTCAGTGACCCTACACATGGAAGGACACCACTGAGAGAGCTCAACAAGACGTAACTAGTCCCAACAGAAGCCACGCACAACAAAAAGCTCCTCCAACTAATTGGCTCCTGGTTGATATAGTCCTGGCCTCACCCATCAACCCAACCACAACCACCTGGGTGAGGGTGGAGCCACAAAGACACATGTGGGCCAGGTTCTGCCTCTGAAACCTGAAGCCAGTGGGGGAAACAAAACATTCTACTGGGTTGTGACTCATCTACAGGTCAACTCCAACTTGAGGCCCACAACTCAGGCCCCAGCACTTCACAGGGACATCAGCAGTCCAATCAAATCAGAATCCTTCAAACTAGGTTTAATAAAAAGTCAAGCATGTCACCATTTTACTTATAGACAAATTTCATATGAAGAATTTAAGATTTTCAGGAAGTCTTAATATGATTGATTTAGTTTTGCTTAACCCTAAAAAGGATAGTGCAGACTTAAAAAGTCATCAGAACATATCAAATATTGTTCTAGTGAACTGTCCTGAGAAACATGTCTGTCATAGGATTTGTGAAAACAACACTTAAAGTAATACTAAAAGAAGAGTTCATCAACTAGAAAAACTTATTGAAAAGGGAAGTTATGGGGCTTTAATTATCATACTGAAGCAACTGAGGAAGAATCATTTGCTCATGCAACTTTCATTATTGTGATGCAGATAAATCAAAAGGAATGGGGTGCTTAAATCTTGTCCCCTACATTTCAAATTATTATTGACTCAGGAGCGGTTTTCTTGGTTCCATTTTGGCAGTTTATATAGGCTGAGACATCACATCCATTACTTTAACACAGTTTTTGTGTGTGTGAATTATAACCACTCCGACTGACTGGTTGCTCTGCAATGAAATGGATGTAGACAAAGGCCGCCCAAGGTGGAATATTTTATTAGGTCAATTAATACACCAGCAGCATCTTGTTCCTGGGCTAATCGTTGGACTGAATCTTTAGTTTGCATTTAGGTGTGGGCATGGCTATAAAAATGACTCAGGAAAATGACATTTCAGTCACCTAAGTTTATTCTCTTCCCATAACTTACACATCACATTTACTCAGTTTGTAAGTCATAACTTGATTTCTCAGCTGTCAAAACATCATGCTCAACCTGACAAAAAACAATCCAGCTGTGATCTCTCTCCATCCACACATCACTAACACCAGTCGTAATTCTGAAACCGCAAATAAACTGACGCAGCTTGAGGGTATTTTGGGGGTTGGTTTTGATTTTTTTTTTGGATGATGCACAAGGCAGAAGAACATCTATCTTGCTCTCCCACAGGACCTACTAACTGTATTTGTTTGTGTTGTCCCGTAATTCATATGAAAATGGGTTCTTTCTGGTTTTTGGAATGATCAATTAATGGCTTTCCTTTCTGAAAGAAAAGGTATAGAAGAAAAGTCAGACACACTTTTGTGGCTGATAGGAAGGGGGAAAAAAGCCATTTAAGCTAAATGACAATGTTAGTGAAAGAGAAAATGTCAAGAAACTGACCATGGATGGACTTAGACAAGTAATTTCTCCATAGGATTATCTGGTATCAGGTAGGGAGAAGCCTTTTAAAAGGTGTTCCGTGCAGTTACTCAAGTAATTTTGTCATGTGATGCCTTTGATATTGGGCTGAAATTAACCCAGAAGGCTTAAATTCTGCAGAAGGTGGGTTAATATAAGAAGGTTCTCAGCAAAATTCTGAACTTTCTCTGGCATAATTTGAATGTGATTCTGCTTAAGTAGCGTATGCTGTTAGACTGCATGTAATCCCAAACAGCAGAATATGTCTCCATAAACACCAAACAGAAATTAATAGCCTTAAAAATATCACTGGTGTTTTTGGGTGTAGAAAGCACAGAGGACATTTTAAACTTACAGTGATTCACATTAAAAAAAAGTCAAAATTCACCATTAGTTACTGTCTCTCAGCATTTGAACTATTGCAGTTACTTTGTATTCTCAAAGTGTTAAGGAAAGCATTGTAGATACATCTGCATTTTATATTTATGAGTAAATTATGACTTTTTAATGGCAATTAGTTCTACCAAAACAACATATATTGGCCCAGAGGACTGCTTATCTGGAAGAAATGAGCAGATTTTGACTTAATTCCTCAGACTGATAAATTAATTGTCACAATTTTATTCCGGAGAGCAAAATGAACCACAATATATTTAAGTTTAAAACAAATGTTTTGGAAACATGTTCTTTAATGTGTAAAGCTTACTCTACTGCAGCAGCATTTCCTACCGAAAGGCAAGTATTGTTATCTGGAAGCTTCAGTATTTATCTTTCTGTTCAAATATTACACAAGATTTATAGTCCCTGTGTTTTATATCAGGCTGCTAATCAGAAAGCTTAAATCAATATTTCAGATTGTTAAGTACCTTTAGAGAACAGCTTTATAGTGATAAAGGTAGCAGAGCAGAACAGCCTGATCCTGCAGTTTCACCTGACCACCAGACAAAACTTGGAAACTACAACTTCAGAATGGCAAACTAAGTGTTGTAGCCTTCAAGAATGGCTTCAGCATAGAGCCCTTTAGGGTGGAATGAAGAAATAACACCTTGAGGACTGTGAAAATAGGCAATATCACCTCAGATAAAAGACATACTTGTAATTTTTTCCCTCTGTGTTATTATTAGGTCATGCAAAGATAGTCACTAATGCAAGACTGACCAAAAGTCCATTTCTGGGGCAAGAAAAAGGTTCCCAGCTCTCCATTACAGGGAGATGTAAGGAATTTTAACACCACCAAAAATATTAGATAAGGCTTTTGCTGGTCTGCAAACTGTATTTTTGTATAGTTTTGCTACATTCCCCAGAAAATAGCCATATCCATTTTGAGATTTTCCCATTTCCCTTCCAGGGGAATTAGCCATTTTTAATCACATTATTGCTCTATCTTGTCTAAAATCCTGGCTTGGAGAATGATTTGTTTCCAGAGGGGAAAGATCTCATCAAGCACTTGTCAGTTATGGAATTTTACCTCCAACAGGAGAAAGTCTTTTTCTGACTCACTCTGTCCACAAGTTTAATCTCCTTTTACTTCACACTGAAGTAAAATGCCTTGCTGTTTATTTCACCATGATCAAAACTGGATAACCACAAGGTAAGGAGATGAAAGCAATTCTCCATTGTAAATTCATGCATCACAATTATCCCCAGGTTTTTCCTCTGAACAAACGGGCAGTCAGAACAGAGTTATACCTGTAGCCTAGTAATAATTCCTAGCATCTTTTCCTTGAGTGTTTTACAAAACCTATATTCTCAATTCAGAGGATTCCTGCTCCAGAGAGGACAGAAAGATTCAAAAAACACCTCAGACCAGCATGGACTTTCTGCATCAAGGAGAACTCATTCCTGAATGAGGAAAGAAGAGGGTTCTTTTCCTTCATTAATTCTTTCTGGCATCTCTAAAAGGAAGAAATAAATCTTAAAATTACAATCTCCACAGAATTCTGCAGTTTCTCTTTGGCAGAATTTTTCAGTTTTTTTGTTGAGAAGACTTTAGGCCAAATGCTGAAGCTAGGGTTGAAGTCAGCTCCACCACCAAGAACATATAGACCAGGTTTTTCAGAGGAGAATGTAAAGAACCCCCATATTTTATTTAGAGGGAAAGAAATAGTGGAAGAACTAACAGGGGAATGAATCCAAAGAGCTCAAAGAAATGACTTAAACATGATTTTTAAGTTATCACAAAATCATTTTCTTTTTAAGCACTCTTATTTTTTGCCCATATATACTTCAGTAGCATCTAGAGACTACCTGCAAGATGAATCGTGTTAGTGTATGTATGACACATATGCATATTTAAAACAAGTCTTGTCCCAAATAACTGACAGTCTAAATAGAAAACACAGTGAAAGGAGATATTATCCCTAATAGACAATCAAGAACTGAGGCACAAAAAAATTCAAGACTAGCTTCACTCCTACACCTTGAGGCTCTAGATTCAGTGAGGACAGAAAGGCAACCACTACACTTCAAATTCAACTGCATTCGGGTGAAGCATTCCTCTCTATTTCCTGCAGAAATAGCATAATGTACATGACATGTCAAAACCATCAAAATCTAGTTTGTAGGACAGCCCAGGTATCAGCTCAGCACTGGAATTGTGAGGCAAACTCAAAATCTTTGGATGCTTTTTCTTTTACAGAGAAGTTTCAAGCCTGATGTGATGTGGATATTTATTTCTTTAAGCATCATTTAATGTATCAAATTTGAACTTGTTAAAACATTTTAAACCTCTTAAAACAAACCACTTAGACTTGGCAATTGTTTTTTAACATAAATAGTGTCATAATGCTATGAAAAATACTATAACTTAGAAATCCCGGAAAAAACTAGCAACTTAATGTCACAAAAATAGTCTAACAACTGTTTTTTTAAAACCTAAATTTGCTGAAGAATTGACTTTAAGCGCGCTACAAAACAAAACCACTGGGTAATTAGTGACTAAAAGCTTTCAGAACTGACATCTACCTCCAAGTAAAACATTTTTCACCTGTCTTATTATGTGTGGGAGAATGTAAGATAGATGGAAAAGTAGCTTTTCACTTTTCTCTTATTTTTCAAAATGTAACTGTTTTCATGTGGTAAGAAGACAGTTATTGGACAGTGATCCTCAACTGCTCTTTTAAGTAGGCTATTAAGAAAGAATATTGCTGTGATGACATAACAAGTTTTCTATTTTTTCCACAAGAAAATTATTACTGGTAATACTGGCGTATCCAGGCAAGGATCTTTTTGTCCTACAGAGTGAATAACATCAGAGCAAAGTTTCTGCTCCCAGAAGACTTAAAGAAGACAAGAGACAGTGAAGAGATCTGAATTACCCACTTTTTGCATCTTAACAAAGCACTCCTTTACTGGGGAAAGTGGAAAATCCTCTGTTCTAACTGTGGCTGCGGCTCAGCCAACGGAGACAATACAGGCAGCTTTATTTCAATATGAAATGATGCTTGAATCACAGGGCAACAGGAGCCAGCCTGAGTACTCCTCACAAATGAGGAGATGCAGTGAATGCTTTTTACAGTGGAGAAGTGGGAGCCAAGTGTCTGTCATCAATGAAGACAGACAGTGTCAAAGCATAAGGAAATATTGTCTGCAGCTGCATTCTGCATGCACGTCCTTGGGGCGAAAATGCATTTGTCAAAGATAGGGAAAAGTAACCTGCAGTAGTTGAGGCCTCAAACAAAGGATGCTGAGATGAGAAATTTGAGTGGCTTAAACGAATAGGAAAGGCAGTGTCATAAGAAGGAGAATTTGTGAGACACTGTTTTTTCTTAAAAGCACAAATCCAAGCAGTGATCTGTGCTAAAGATGGCATCTGACACCAGGCTGAACAGTGGGCACTACAACGGTAGTGGTGTCAACAGGGGTTTTGTAGGAAAAAACCCACAAATTCTCTCTTTTTGCCACTGAGACTGCTAGTGAATATCTATAGAGGCAAGCTGAGATTTTGCCCTGGATGAGAGCCTGGTCTGGAGCAGAAGGCAAGGTGCAGGAATCACCAATGCAGAGGCAACAAGGGAAATTTTACTTATGAGTTATAGTATGCGGGGAAATGGGGCAGAAGGGGAAGAGTGGGAGACCAAAGACAGGGAAGCTCAGAACCCACACAATTCCACAGGGGGAGAGAAAAATGCCTGGAATAACCAAGCAGAGTGCACAGTAAGAATAAGTGACCTGCCACCAGAAAAATCATGAGCATGAGGCTGAAGGTGGTTCTCATGTGTCCTGGGCTGGCATTGATCTAATCACTGGAACATCCTTTCACCCACACAGGCTAAGATGTCATCTCAGGATGGATGAACTATTGGTGTCTGTGGAGGAGAGGTGTGAAAAATGAAGCTCAGTTGCTGTCTTTCATCCGATATCTTGGTGCTTCCCGAAATCAAATGAATGTAGTAGGGACTTTCTATTACATTTGTAACAGGTGATATGCCTAATAAGCGTAACTATAATACATTATTGAAATTTTGTTCCCACCAGGGTAGCTATCAGAGTGCTGACTTTCACACTATACTTACCACCCATGATAATTTACTTGGGCCATTAATCAAGAATACTTCCTTGAACTCACTGGGGAAATGCCAGTATATATAAAGCTGTTAGAAATAAAGTAAAAAATTTAGTGTCTTTGAATGATTTGTTAACTTGGGATTTTTTTTTAAATTTTTTTTTTTTAAGTCACTAGCAAAACTTTAATCAGCATCCATGAGCAGATAATCAGACTCCTTTCAATAAAACATGTGCTTCAGAGTATTGAGTGCCTTCATACGCTTGTATTATAGGGCCTGAAGAAATCATTGCAGAAAGTGCATTAAGGTATGTGTATAGGAAACGACTGTCACAGACGTTGCCCTGTAGTATCAGGCCATGTGGTGCCTATCAACCTACAACCTGAAGACAATACTCTCTCTACCTCCCACACTCTCTGCCTCATATCAATTTTGTGAGAGTGTAATTTCAATGAGACATTGTCATTCCTCTGTTTCCTAAGTTCCCTTTGTGACTACCTCCTCATGAGCAGGCAGCAAGTACAAAATAAAAGTGACTGTGGCAGAAATTCAGTTCTTAAAAAAGGCAGAAATGAGGCAGGATCAATTATTCCGTACAGGTGGCTGAAAGAGAAAATGAGGTTCCATGACGCGTTTTAAACTACTGATGTAATTTACATTTGAAGCTGTTTGAAACAGATTCATTTTGGGGTTTTGGCAGATCTGTGTACAAAACACAAGCATCTGCAAATTTTTCTTCCAAAATGCACTATTGGAAATATCCTTGTGGATATCCAGATGTTTCTGTTTGCTAAAATCAGGTCAGTACAGGGAAAAAAAAAAAGAGTCCATAATATTTTCAATAAGCGTTACAAAAATCCTGAACACAAACATTGAAAGTAAAGAAACAATAACAATACTAGGATTTTTTGGTTTTCTTTCTTCTTTTTTTTTTTCTGTAAAGGACCATTTTGGAATAAGAAATATTACTGAAAATTGTCAAGTAGCTCTAATGCATAGATTTTCAGATAAGATATTAATATTTTGATAAATAGCGGATAGAGGTTTGGATCTAGTTTGCAAGTGTTGTTAATCAAGAATAGTTCCACTGAACTGAACAGGAAAAAGCTACTATAAAAAAGCTTTGAATAAAATCAGAATTTTAATTCCCTTACTTTGATTTTTTTAACTAAGATTCAATCATTTTTAGACTGAAGCTACTAGTGAAATTTTCATCAGCACCCAGGGGAAGATAATCAAACTCTTTTCCATGAAGAAGATCTTTCAGTGTACAGAGCATCTTTATGAACTTCCTATCTTTGCTTGCTCACAATCTTCCTCCAGTATATTGCCTGGAGAGTCTAAATCTGATTGTATTCTTCTTTATGGAATGATATGTCTCCAGCCCGAACCTACAGAGAGAGAGGGAGAGAGCAAGCTTTTGTGTGCATGCACAAGTGTGGCTGAGTATCTTTCTTGCCACTAGACTGCACAAAGGAAGCAGGATGAGTAGTCCGGTGATTGTACATTGTGACAACCGTAACACATTCTACAGCTTTCTTGCGCAGAACTGAGGTCTGGAAATCTTTTTTTCCACTTTGAACAAGAGAATATTGCCAGGACGTGAGCCCTAGTCCCTGCTTCCTGCTAAGCACCGTGATGAGATCTTGAAATTTTGCTTTAGACAGTGATGGGAAGAAGGAAGCTGGCACGCAAGGCTCAGCAGGGTGCTTCCCCAGGACACAGGCAGCTGGCTGGACGCTGCCTTCCTGGCAGGATATGCACTGGTCCAGGACAGAGTCCCAGCACCACCAGGCAATTTTTACACTTTCAGTTATACAACTCCTGCAAGGAAAAGAGGTGTAATTCATCCCATCAATCCCACTGCTGAGGCAAGATTTTTCTGTGTGGTCTGCTCCTGAGACTTTCCCCAGTCTGATTTTGAGTCAAAACAGAAGTGTGTGCTCCCCCAGGAAACAATTCTGCAGCATGAATTACCATCATTATTAGGGAACTTTTCCTCATATTTTCCTCTGTTCTTAGAATTCTTGTTTCTGTGTTCATTCACCTTGCTCACTCCTTTCCAGCGTAAACAGTCTGCTGCTTATTTTAACGTTACAAATTGCATGAAGTAACTGAAGATCTTAAATTATGAGAAACACATTTGGATTATTCATTTGTTCCTTAAATTGCCCAAAGGATTTCTGTTTTATCCCTGCAGTCCCTTGATCTTAATGTTTCCTTCACTTTAACATCCTGATAATATATATATTTCTCATCTGCTTCAGAATTAGACAGACCAGAAGTGATACCTTTGCCAATTCATCTTCACTTACACTTTCTTCATTCAGCCTGTCAGACACTACTGCAAAAGGGAGACCAAGCTGGAACATGACAAATAGGCACCGTGATTGTTTTCAACATGCCACAAAAAAGTAGGACAAAATATCTTAATGTTTTCCTCTTTTCCCTCATCCTTCATTCATCACAGATTTGCTGTCATTTATAAAGGTCACTGGCCTATGAAGCATCTGAGAAAGCAAAAAACTTTTTCTTCCTCTCCAAGTATGCATTCAAGCTGCAGCAATAACATAAACCTTTTATTATACGATGGGTGGTTGCAGTCATACCTACTCACAATCAGTTAAATAAAGGATTTTAGGGGACTGACTCAGTTTATTTATGCCTGCCCAAACAAACCTGTCCTATAAACCACATAAAATGATGCTCTAGTGTAAGCATTTTGGAACTAAAGACAGCTCTGACAGTTTTTGTTGCAACAATCCTGGAATATTTTTAGATGAAGTCATTTAACCATGTGCAAAAGGCCAAGATAAAAATCAATAGATTACTATGTCTCTTGTTGTACATCTTGTATATACATTTTGCAAATATGGCCAGTCAGCAAACTCCTCCTCTCCAGAAAACAAACTTGCTTCCTCACAAAGCTCTTGGAAGCTTATGACTCTATACTCCGAAGGTAAAATATTTTCATTTGGAAAGGCTGTGATCATCAATTACAGTAGGAACTATTTACCTAACTTATACTCATGGTCCAGAGGACAAGTATCTTAAGGAGAACCATCTCTTATCATGCATTTATTTTCCTCTCTGTCAAAATCCCTGATGGAGGAATCATCTAAGTGGTACAGAAGACAGAAACATGAAGCAACCAAAGTAGAGTTACCATGAAGTATTATAAAAGCTTTTTCCCATCAAAATATTTCAACTTCTAATCAAAATATTTTAGCTTTTAAACTTCTGCACTTTTCCTTCCTTATGAAAAATGTCCAAGAAAAAGAAATTAAATAAAAATGAGGTAAAGTGTTTTGACCCATTGTGTTTGCAAGTGGCTGAGAATCCTGTCACTGTACTAGCAATGTACCAGGAAAGAACTTCCTTAAATTTAATTGCTCAACTTTAAGTGGCTGAGTAGCCTTATTTAATCAGTGAGCCTGTTCAAGTGTTTAAAGCTAAATATCCATTTACAGAGAACAGAGTATTCAGTACCTTGTGCCTACTTGAAAGAATGAAGAGAAAGTGTATTCAAAGATTTTTCTTCAAAATGTGGTTTTTTGTTCATTGTAATTTCTAGTCTTTAAGCTGGCTGAACAATATGGTAGGATTTTAGTTGACCATGTTGGTTTACTTTTTGGTGGAAAAAAAGGCTTTTTCAGCTGATGAGTTGATGCATTCACAGACTTGTGAGGCAACAATTCAGAAGAACAGATCTGTAGGAAGGTAGGATCCAGGAAGAAAGGCAAGTAAACTCCCTGAATATGGGAGTCACCACATACAATGTTCCTTAGGAATAAGCAACATGAAACAGGAGGTGCATGGTAGAATGAGTGCTTATCCTAGATCAGTATGCACAGAAAGCAAGCACCATATCTACTTTATATTGCTTTAGGGAACGATAGAAAAGCCAGGTTGCTTAAGTCTCTACTCCCAAAATATAAGTGCAAGGTGCTTGTCTTAGCAGTTGCTCATGAAAAGTTGCTCCTATAAAGTCTCCACCAGATTCAGGGTGTTGTGAAAAATTTGAGTCCTCGTGCTGCTTTTAAGAGAGTCTGCAGACCAAGAACTCAAACTCTGACTCTCTGAAGATGAGGTAGATCTTGTTAAAAAACAACAGCAATTCCTCCTCTCTTCACCTCATCTCTCCTTCCCATGAAAAAAACCCCAAAACTCTTACCCACCAGTCCAGATTTTCTTACTAAAATCTTTCTATGCTTTTCTCTTCAGAAACCCTACTGCCTTCACTACCTTTGTGTCACAGAGGCATTTCAACTATGCCATTTTATTTGTGACTGAGGCAAATGGGTCCAACTCACAGGAAGACAATAGCAGTAGCTAGTTACCCTGAAGAGTAACACAGGGTGTTGGTGACAGCATCTGGTGTGTGTCATCAAGAGAATTCTGCATATCAAAAAAAGAGGCCTGGTGTGCCCTATGTTACAGGCATCTTAAGACATGCACATGGTCTCACCTGCAGGGAAGAAAGTTGATCTTGAGTCCTTCTTAAAGTCCATCTACATCATCGCATAACCAAATATGCAGAAACAATTGTCCTCAACCCAGTGAGCATTATATACATACTTAACTAGAAGGTTGATTTAAAGTCTGCTCATGTACACAACTGTTTGCAGGAGCTGGGACTTTATGAGGGATTTTTTATAACCCTCATAAGGAGTAGTGGTAGCATATGTTATTGAAACAGATTTTTCCATCTCTTTTTTATTGTGGTAAATTCTAAACATTTTCAAGACAGCAAGGTCAGGCCTACCTCAACCTCTCTTTGATGATCCCAAAATTTCTAGTGTTTTAGTACATGGCATTACAAAGATAAACTGACATAATTTCAACAAAGACATTTTGATTTCAAATTTTAACAAGAGGTAATTTTCTGAAACAGTAAAATAGCTTGGTGAAGTTTGAAACACCACCACCACACACAGAGCATGCTATTCTATCTGCATTTGACATTCTCACATCTCACTTGAATTTATCTAGAGTAGACTGGCAAAAAACTATGAGTCTGAGTGCACTTGACACACATCATCATTCCCAGTAATATAGGAAAAGATAAAGCCCAGGATAATTTAAGGCAATTTAAAACAGTGATGCTTGAGATGATCTAAGGATCTTCTCAACCTACCCAGCAGCTCTTTGGATGATATACAGCAAGTGAAATATAAAATTGTGACTTTAATTGGAAGGACCTTTTTATTCTGGTCTTCTCAAGTACTAAGAGAATGGAGGATGCACTATCAGTGATAGCAATAGGTGTAAAGCCAGTATAGGATGGTTGCTGAAATTTTCACTGTTGAATGGACATTGTTGTGATTGGCATTACAACACCACCCCAGAATTGAATTTATTTTAGTGTTCTCACAGTTATTAACACCACTTGTAGTGTACCAGACAATGAGGGAGTCAGCACTACAAGAAAAGTACTGTTGAACCTACATATTACCAATCCAATGAGAGACACCTATGTGGGACATGAACTCCTTTGCAAATCTGAGTGATTCAGGCCCAGATTTTCAAAGGAGTATAGTGACAGATAGAGAGATCTTTACAGCCATGAACTCAAGCTCATGCAAAGCTTAAATCCATGGATCTAACTCCATTGTCAGCTTCATTACCTCGGATCCTTCATGACTAGGTCACATCTTACAAGAATTAGTAATAAAAGAGAACTGAACTTCTAGAGCATTTATGAACCTTCTAGAGTACTACTTTTCCCTCCTACAGCTTCCTTTCCTGCAGCTGCCAGCCCTCCATAAATGCTATTTCTTCGTGCTGATTTTTTTTTTTTTTGATAGAGTAAAATTTTTGGTAAACCTTTTGTCAAGCCTTTTCCAGTGAAAAATAGACAATACACAACTTAAGTTTAGCTGCAGTGACATAATTCCTGTTATAAATATGCTTCCTTATGAAAGGAAAGTGTGATTACTTTGCTAATATGCATGAAAATAGCATTTGAGAAACAGAAACAATATGGTACTGTTTGACTTGGAATTTGCTCCCCAGCTGTTAATAACCTCTCTAAGTCTCTGGTGGAATTGTGAGTTTGTTATTCCTGTGTTTACAACAAATAGCAACTGTTTCTGAAACTAGGATCTGGGCCAAAGGGAAAAAAAGAAGCCCCAAACACATAAACAAATCCCTTAAAGTCCATATTGTAATTTTAATTAGTTTCCTAATGCAGCAAGAAGTAAAAAATCTCACGTGCATCTGGTTGTATTAAGTATTATTTAATTGTTGCAGGAAGCAAATGTCTATGACAGCCTTTTTGAAATTACATTTGCAATTAAATATGCTTTCTATTGTTAAATAAATAACATCAGTGATTAGTAATATTATATAGCCATGAAGTTTTCCCAAAGCCATATGTATGTGATAGACCAAAAGACTGTCTTACTCTGAAAGACAGTTAGAAAGTGACATTGTCTCAGATTTTCAGTTTATCATAATTTGTAAAAACCACAGCGACTGAATACTACATGAATTATATCTGATTCTTGACAGTTATCTTGATATATCAAGTTATGGGTATAGCTGTCTGAAGTATTTAAGTGATTGAAAAGTGAAGGCTTAATGTTCAAAAAAAGGTATATTCTGTTTGAAATCTGATTAGACCAACTAACATCTACTTTTCTAAATTTCCACACAAAACAGAAATTAAGATTCTTGAATTTTTTTTCCTTATTAGATTTTAATTCAGGGAAGTAAAAAGAATTACCTACTGACAAGATTATGTAATTGTATTCACCACACAGTCTCTTTCCAAGCATTGCTACTGGGTCACTCCATCACAAAAAAATTGGCTTTGCTGAACATCCTGAATATTAGCAAATTTAAATGCCTCAAAGAAAAGCATAGGACAAAGAAACAGGTCACCACCAGTACCTACTAGCTTTATGTTCTTTTCTTCTTTTGCTACCAACAGAGGCATTTCACTGGTGTGATCTGTAGTACCTACACTTATAAAGAAAGGTAGGTACGTGAACATCTTCAGTAGAACTTGAACTTTTGCTCCAAACTTACATCAAATTCATGTGTATTGATTTTATGGTATAAGCTGTCTCCCTAGCACAGGAAAGTCCCATAAACTGTCTGAAAAAACTAGATTTATCACTTCAAATAATTAGTTTAGCTTCCCCCTTACCAACTTTGGTTTTTCCTCTACTTTGCTAAAATGACACATCCCCAACACTAATGAAGCACATATATTATGTGAAAAGGTTTGGGGTTTTTTTTGTTGCTGCAATCATGTGACAGTGCTTCCAGTCCCCTGAGGGTTGATATATTGGTCAAATAAATCTTCCAGATAGGTAATATACAGTGCATTCTGCATTGTTCCTTTACATGTCATATTATTTACCTGCACTGCTTATCAGCAATTACATGTCTCCTTGTTATAAAAGTGCTGTTATATGAGCAGTTCTTGCTTCATTGGCATGATTGTTAATGAGGAGAGTGTAAAACTCTAGTTTGGAAGTGCTAAGAGAAGATAAGAGGCAAGCTGCTTGAAGTACTCCAAATCTCTGGATGAGTTAAACCCTGTGCAGAGATCCAGAACACAGACTATGCACAAATCGCGTCCTGACAAAGTATTATTTTGATAATTGAAGTGGATCTTACATGTATATTTCTGCAATGTCTGTTTATACAGCAATGGATAAAATCAGATGTGCTGTTTACCCATGGGCTGCTACAAGGCAGGGCTGTGCAACTGTAGGAGAAGCCATGCAAAAGAACTCTTATCCTATTGTACAGGAAACTTGAATACTACCCCTGTGCTTTAGATTTGGAAACAGAAAGGAAGTAAAAGGACCTGATTTCATGCCACAGAGAAGAGAAAAAAAAACAAACCAAAAACACTGCACCTCAGCATTTCCTTGGAAAACGATCTGTCTGCATGCTCCCCTGTTTCTGAGTGTGGATTGGAAGATGTGTGTGCAGCACTCTTGCAACTAGCCCTTCCAAAAAGGGAAACAGGGCAGGACTTATCTGCCCTTATTGAGACAAGTGTAAGAAATGTCTGAAAGCAATGGAAATTGACTTCATTTTTCAAGAGCACATACTTTTTGTGGTGCAAGAGAATTGAAGAGCTAATGAGTCAAATTATTGGAATTGTAAGATGCAACTGAAAATACACCAAGAAATACAAATAAAATTTCTTACTAATAGATAAAGAAGAAATCAG
The DNA here is from genome assembly GCA_013401335.1 of Brachypteracias leptosomus. Taxonomy (NCBI): domain Eukaryota; kingdom Metazoa; phylum Chordata; class Aves; order Coraciiformes; family Brachypteraciidae; genus Brachypteracias; species Brachypteracias leptosomus. The sequence continues at coordinate 38,450 of VYZX01009301.1, read as the reverse complement.
TAGGTTCAGAATTTAAGGTTTATTAAAATAATCTATTTAACTTTCCAAAGATATATTTCCCACATTGTGAATAATATTCAGATTTAAGTATTTTCAAAGAGTCACAGAACTCTTGAAGTTGAAAGTGATCTCTGGAGGCTATCTAGTCCAATTGCCCCCATGCTAAAGCAGGGTCAACTAGTGCAGGCTGCTCAGGACTTTGTCTAGTTGGGTTTTGAATACCTCCAAGGATTGAGATGATGCCATAACCTCTCTGACAAACCTATGCCAATGTTTGAATGGTGCTCATGAATCTTGGCCTGAAAATGAAATGGAATGGAAAGAGAAAATGAAAGTTACTCTTCCATTTTCAATGTCTCATCTGAGAAAAATGAGACACAAATAATTAGCAACAATAACTATATTTTAATGGCTCTTTTTTCTGTTTTAAAATAATTTCATATGCTGCTAGTAACAAGAAAAGAAAACCAAACCAGTCTGTTGGCTTCCTTTAGCATATGTAATGAAAGTCTGCTCTTAAATAGTGTAAATTTAGTACCAGGCCTTTCTCAAAAAGACTCTGCAGATGCTGACCTTGCTAGCAGAAGCAGATGATAGAATCACCAGAATCTTTCCACTGATTTCAGTGGGCTTTAGTGCTAAACCAGATCTCAGATCTTTTAAGCAGGCACGAATTTATCTTGCTTATATTTGACTGAGATTAGGCAATTATGAAAAAGCAGTTTTAATATTTAAATTAGTGAAATGCTTAATTATGAAAGTGCTGAAAGAAGAATGCTCAGCTTCATTCCACTTCAATGGCTTGTAAATTGGCAAGTAGCTGTAAATTAACTCCTGGATTTCTTTAGGTTAATCAAATCAGATTTAATGATGTCTTTGAAATCCACAGATTAAAAATATAAAAGTGTGCATCATAGCATGGGGGAGAACCATAGTAATTCTATTAATTTCTATTTTGCTCTCTTATGTTCTCTGTTCTTTTCCAATAGACCTGCATAGAAGTGCAGTATTTCTGGGAAGCGTGTGTTCTAGTGATGCTAAAGCCCTGATCTTCATAAATGAATCATTTATAAGGTCTTCATTAGTTTTCTCTGGTCATTTAATACAAAGGATATCCATTTTCCTCTTCACTTTCCCTTCTGTACACTTCCCATCACTAATCCTATTGCATTGCCTAGCACATGCAAAATATGGAAGCTGGCATTTCTGTTCAGTTACTTACCAAATTTTCCAGAGAAGAATGTAATAAATCAGTAAACAAATTTATTAAACATCAGTATTTCATATTGCTGTCTGAAAAAAAAAGGGGGAATTAAAGAAAATAATAGTTTCTAAAGATCTGTTAGAGAGATAACAACAGGGAGGCAGGTGACATGATTCAAGTAAAAGAATTGGTAAAGATCTTGTTTATATTCTGAAAATATTTTAAGAATGGCACCTGAAAGCATGAAACCACATGTCTAACAAGTGTATATCTTCTATTGTTTATTAAAGTGAATATGAAAGAGCACAATGAACTAGAAAAACCCAGTGTAGATTTAAGGCATGAATTCAAACTTTACTCTGAAGGTCTTATGCAGCTGACTCAGCTTCAACTACCTGGTAAGAAAGGCTAGGGAACTACTGTTAGGTGAATGCAAGGCCAGCCACTTCCTTTCCCTCCATACTCTCTGCTACATAAATCACTCTGTTTTTAATATGTTAGATAATAGGGCCAACTCGAGAAAAGGTATTTTGCCCTTTTTATTTGTGGATAGAATCGTTGTTGTTAATGTAGTTATCATCTGATATTTTCTTCTGTTGTAATAACAATTGAATAATAATAAACAATAATTAAAGTTCAGGAAAAGATTTCCATGCAAATTTGGTTGTATTTATGCACCTTTATTCCTCATCAGAACAAACCTTGTTCGACTCAAGCATAGATCATCACAAAAATATATCAGTGTCAAGAAAATCTTGTTTTCTTTCCACCTTCAATACTCATAGATTTTTTTTGATTCTGCAAGAAACAAGACATTTTGTAACCTTTCCTCTAAACTTCTACAGTGTTTCATTACGTGAAAGCTAACTTTGAACAGCGTGCTGCTAGCTCTCTTTCCTCAGGCCAACACCAAACTCAGCAACATCCACTCAGCATATCTTCATCTTTTACTCTTCATCTGCTTACTCTTCCCCATCTCAAACCAACCAAGGGGGAACACACGTGCCCTGAACAGGAAGCTCCTCCGACTGGCCCTAACAAGAACTCTCTTCAACCTGATCAGTTCCTGGTTGATATAGTTCTGGCCTCGCCCACCACCCCAACCATGATCACCTGGGGGCAGTTGGGGCCTCACAGAGGGGAGCCAGATTCTACCTCTGGGGCCTGAAACCAGTTGGGGAACAAGACACACTGCTGGGTTGGGACTCATCCATAGGTCAACTCAAACTCGGGGCCCACAGCACTTCAAATAGGAAACAATCATTTTTCAGTGGAAGGAAGGAAAGGCCTTTGTGACAAAAAAAATGGACTCTAAGCTCTCTGCAGATAATAGCAGCTTTTCACTTGGGAAAAAAATTGCGAAAACAATGCGTTAAATGACCTGTGGCAGCTTCCCTCTCAAAGGCTGGGCTAACATCTGCCAGTTTACTGGGGTGTGTTAAAAAGCCCTGGAAAGACAGCTGAAGCTTTGAAGTGTCCAAGAAGGCAGAATACTTCCAGCACTCCACTTAGTGTAAATTTAGTGTTCCAGCACTGCAAATTTAGAGCATTTCTTTGTTGTTGGACAGCATATTTCTTCCAGAATATTCTCCCAGGCCTGAATATTCCCCAGAGTAATGGTGACAGTAGGGACAACCATGAAGAATGAAAAACACCCCCTTTATAAACTGTGAATAGGTTTCCTGTTCCTCTCTTGTTCATATATAATGTAGACAAATTTTGGCCTTTAATGTGCTCCAGAGAAAATCTATCAAAGTTATTAATAAATAATGAGTTGATCTGCTATATACAAATATTACAGGGCGATAAGATCCCAGCCTTGGACAGGCTGGCCAAACAGAGACATTCAGGGACTTAATATTCAGTACCTGGCATTATGTACAATCACCTGTACCTGAAGGTTACCAGGTCATTAAGGTGCTATCTCACATCCTGTTTGCACTAGTGAGAAACCAATAGAAATCTAGTCTCAGTGCTCTGGTTGTCCTGAGTGTTTTCAGAAAACAAGTAGGAGGCATAAAGCTTACAGCTATTGCCCTCAGCTGGGATTTAGCCATATGCACAAAATAAATAAATAAAACGGTTTGATTTAAGTGTAAAAATTCACAAAATGAAAGAAAACCCCCACCCTTCAACCCAGCTCTCATTGTTATTCATAGCCATAAGCAAGAGTTTGTTAGGTGCTCCCTAGGTAGTCTTTCATCTGCTTTGTAGCTGCATGTCCTAGAAGAGAAGTATGAGCACTCACTGTTCAGTAGCCTTTCATGTCTTGCAGTCTTGTGACTGCGCAGACAAGACACACCTCTGATCAAAATTTGGCTGCACAGGTGGCTTCTCTGTAGTAGCATGAATTAAATTTATCGCTGACTAAAAGAATATTTTTGGTGATCTTGAATCACAATGAAGAAATCATCTTCTGCCTGACTTGTGGCCAGCAAACTTGGTAGTGGAGTTTTGTGGTGTTCGAGGAAAGACATTTATCCCAATATGACAAATATTTCCCCCTCTCTCTTTTGCTTTATTATGTTTAAAAAGAGATGAATTGGGAAAACATTTGTGTTGTGCAGACTGTGCAGGAATATTAAGCAGCCTGTGCCTATTAGCAGCTTTCTTAATCGTGCTTGGTTTATCATGCACCATTCTGGTGGAGATAGACCATTTCGCAGCACTGTAATACGGCATCTGTATTTTGCATTTTCAGCAAGAGAGTCTAAGTTGTTTTCTTTTAACTCCCTTTCTCTCTCCAGTTTTTACAGTTGTGGTTAAAACTGAATAGGAAAACCTAAATTACCAGTTAAAAGCCCAGTTAGAAGAGAAGGAAAGCTGTGGGAGGTACAGAATACTGCTTGGGCTGTGCCCAAACAAGCCATTACTATTGGCCGTTTGCCATTTTTCAGCCACCTGAGTGTTGTTATGGCTTCTTAGAAACACAGAGTAATTCAAGTTGAAAGGGACCCTGGGAGTTGATCTAGTTCAACCTCCTGCTCAAAGACAGGCTACACTTAAATAAACCCAGACTAGTAAGAGCCTTATTCATTAGGATCTTGAAAGCCAGTGCTGGCACCACTCATTTTCCTAGTGCAAATCCCTGCCTAAAACATGATTTAAATTCCTTTGTCACCTCAGCTACTTAACTGGAACAAACTAGTACTTATGTAAGTCTATTTTGTTCTCCACTTCCCTGCTAAAAAACAGGCCATTTTTTTGGACATAGGCACTCTTGGAAGAAAGAGTGTTTTTATGGTAAAGTGAATGAGTTATGAGAAAGTCTTCAAAACTCTGCTGCAGTAATTTTTGAGTAAGCCCCCTCCTCTCTCCATACAACATTCCTCTGGTAATCAGCATGGATGTCATATGCCCTAGGTCCTTCTCAAACATGAGGTGAGGTGTTGATTCCTACTGAAACCCGAACAGCAAATAAATGAAAATATTAAACTTGTCACCATGCAAGGATCATTGCCAGTAACCAGCATGACTCTTGTTGGCTGTACTCTGTGTGTACAGTGTGTGAAACACATGGTAACCTATGGTTGTGTACTGTCAGGGATGTGTAGGCTTTTCTGTCTCCAAGTTTTACAACAGCAACATTTGAGATGCAACTCTTCTACTCAGCTGAATCTGTCAAAAACCCTTCCTATGACCTCCAGCCAGCCCTGCCCTCACCTTGCTAGGTAAGAAGGTTAGTATGTCACTGAAGACGCTGCTGATACCAACAACTGTTGTTTCTCATAAATAGCATGAGCCAGATGTGAACTATTAGATAGCATTTGGGATTCAGATTCAAAGAGCTTTTGAGCTTCTTTTCATGCTGAAGGCAGAAATTGAAGATATTAATTGCACTGCTTATAGCTTCAGCCTCTTCATCTGAATGAGATGCTTTGTGATTTCCATAAACCCCAGGAGTATGATGCTTGAAGCTGAAATATATTTCCTGACAGATTGACAAATAGGGCAGATTTTTTCCTTATTATAGCTATTGGAATTAAAAACACTACCACATAGAGATGCCAAAAAAAGACTCTTTTTATACATAAGGGTATTGTTTCCAGAAATGCTTTGAAAGATTTTCTTCATTAATATTCCTCCTTTTTGTCCCACACAGGGAAGTTATTTTTTTAACTGATTATATATTGCATAAAACCCAATGCAAGTCTTGAAACCACAGAGGATAGTTTGTGTAATGAAAAAGTCTCATTCTACCATTGTTCAATACTGAGATAAATCAGAAATAATTTTACTACAGTCATGGTGACTGATAGGTGCAAGAGAGATCAGAATTGCAGCCAGGTGTTTTTTCAAAGTATTCTGGGAGATACTGACATTATTGTATTTTGGTTGTACACAAATGATTAATGGTAGAATCATATGCCATCTGTTCATGCTAATTATATGAAATGTTTGTAATAAAACCTAAAACTCAGCATGTTTGTTAAACTCCTGAAATTTAGACCATTACTGTGGAAGATTTATTAAGGCCTATGAATTTTATACCAGAAATTGGGATCCTGCTATGAAAGAATCTGGAACGATATGATGTATTGTTCATTGAATCAAAAGAGTTTTAATGTAAGTGGTACTCCTGTTTTTGTGAGCTCACTTTGTTTTGGGGCTCTGAGTATGAGTGAAACTCGACCCAAAATTCAGATGAGAAGAATCATAGAATGGTTTTGGTTGGAAGGGACCTCAAAGATCATCTAGTTCTAACCCCCCTGCCATGGCAGGGACACCTCCCACTAGACCAGGTTGCTCAAGGCCCCATCCAACCTGACCTTGAACACTTCCAGGGATGGAGCATCCACAGCCCCCCTGGGCAGTCTGTTTCAGTGTCTCACCACCCTCAGAGTGAAGAATTTCCTTCTTATTTCCTATCTAAATCTACCCTCTTCCAGTTTGAATCTACCCTCTTCTAATTTGAGTTCATCAAGGGTGAACTTTTGCAGGAGAGAAACAAAAAAGAGCATCCTGAGGGAGAAGACATTCCCAGCATAGTCACTGTACCAGGCAAGAAAAGGCTCCCCTAAATAAAAGCGTAAATTTGTCAGGAAGAGGAGGAGGACTAGTTTCAGGTAACAACACCTGAATTTTGAAAAACACCTTGTCATATTTAAATTAGATTGGTGTCCCTTTCTGAGTGTTTTCAAGGATACATAGGTGCTTATGGATACCCTTGATGTTAGTCTCTTCCTGAAGAGATGAGTAGAGGACTGTGCATACAGTGTAACCTCATCTTGTTGCTTCTGTGCTTTTTTGCTGCAACGGGTTGGGTAAAATCCCAGCAACAAAACAAAAGAATAGATGGAAACACAAAATGAGCAGTTTGTATTCTGCTCAGCTGTGTGTGAGTGTAAGGGAAAGCAGAATTACTGCCATTTATGAGATATAACAGACGTATTCAAGTGTTCTGCTTTTACACATTTAATTCTTTTATTGTAAAGGGGATACCAACCCTATCACTTCTGTCAACTAATGAAGAGTACTTGGGAGCAGCACTAATCCAATGGATAGGAAGGGCCATACAGTAAGGATCAGATCTCTGTGTTATCTGCCTTTTAGTCTTTTCCATCCTCACAGTGGAGGTGATAATGCTTAAATGCCAACAGAAAATATTTTGTGATCTATAGCTGAAAAGCCCTATACAAGTCTAAATATTATTTCAGTATCTTCTTCCCACCCACTCAGTAAAATATGTGAGAGTTATGGAGAGTGATGTGATAATTACTATACAGAGGCTGAGCTTTGAAGTTGAAAGCATGTTATAGCTCATTATATATAATACCTCTCAGACACTATGCCAATGAGCTTGGTATAAAAACTCAGTAGAACAGATACCTAGGCTAAAATGGCCACAGATAGTGCAGCACAGTTGTGGCTTCCTTGAATGAGCAACATGCAGAAATGTCACAAGCTTCTCTGTGTGTAAAGCTTCACAGTATGCTTCAAGCTCTGATTACAGTGCAATAAAGGATGCTCCACTCTCCAGAGCTCTGGGCGTTGCAACACATTTCACATCTGGGGAAGTTACGGACAAAATGCAATGCATAAGGATTCTGGGTCCTCTCACTGCTGAGTTACCAAGAGGGCAAATAGTTAACACTTTTTTTTCTTTTCTTTTTTTCAGGCTTTAAAACTAGCTTCTAATTTTCTATTTTTTTTAAGATGCTTTATAATGCAATTAGAGAGCTCCTGGAGGCACTAATTGGATCATAAAGTGCCTTCTTCATGTTCCAGCTGAGGAGAGAGGAAAAAAGGATCACTTCATGTCCTCTTTGCACCTGCTAAGATGTTTGTGAGACACCTTACAATTAAATTATAAGCATTTAGAGGAGACATTAAATTACATACTATAGAGCTAGAACTTTGGGTCAGACAGCAGAATCCACAAACTCAAAGCTTACAAAAGCCTTATATCCACCTTCTGGCACTTTTCTACCTCCTGGAGTGGAAAAAGACCTTTGTTTTTCCAGTGCCCTGAGTTCTTACTATTGTGCCTCAAAACAATGGTCTAACTATATCCTAGGCTAACCACAATTTCTTGCTGAGCATACAATATGTCTTTTCAATACTCTGGCTCGGGAGGGAACCTGACAGCAGACATAACACGGATGGTTCTTATAATCACTAACATCTCCTGGGTAGTCATCTCTGAAATGGAACTGCCCAGCGGATGTGAGGAGGTGGAGACTGTGGAGCTTTTATCCTCTATGGAGGCTGGTATGAGGAAATGAGACAATTATGGTGCTAAATCTGGAAACTGTATGAGAACAGTACAGGCTGCAGTAACCTCAAAGCCATGTGAGGCAAAGGAGAGCCAGGGACACAGGCAAGCAGAGTTTCATGAGATTGATGTATTCTCCCTGCCACAGTGCAGGTGTCGGTCCCCTTCTTATGCTCCACAGTCTGCATGCAGATGTGATACAGGCGAAAGCATAAGAATGGGACCAACCAGCCTGGCAAAGAGGCTCTTGGCTGTTCATGCTTCTGACTGCTGTATTAACCGGCATCAAATCTGGATTTATATTTTACAGTCCTCTTTGGAAAAGGTACCCAGAGACCTTTGAAATCAGTGTACTACTTTGGGTTTTCAGTAGCAGGGCTATAAATCAGAAAGTATGGGAAAAAATGGCTGTTGGGTCTCTAATTTCCATATACAAACACACATAAACTCTGGCTAACCAACGTTCTGTGCCTAATAGCCCAAAGGCCTAGAGAACAATATATCACCTGCCATCAAGTCAGCCTGGCAGAATTACAGTAGCTGGACAACCATAAATTAATACCTGTTCCTACATATAGAACTGAACTGGAACTTTTTGATATCTTGGACTATTTGGATATTTCTCCATACACAGGGTTCCTGACTAGCTTTGACTTTTAATTCATAGAAACATTCAGGATACAGATACCATTTATGAATTAGAGTCCTATTGAAATCCATCATCTTTAGGCTCCTAAATGCATATGTGAACGCAGGTCTTAGCCACTCCCTCTCTGTTCAGGTAACTCCTGGCCTTCTCCATGAAGACTGTCAAAATATTTTTGTTTCTCTTGCAATTTTTGTGCTATGAAATTCTGTCTGATATGATAGTGCAGAGCCCTCAATGTTAAGAGGCAAGAATGATGATTCTGTGAGCTGCCTAAGTGAATTGGATTTTGAACATGTGTAAAGTGGGTGAAAAACTCTGAAAGTCTGAATAACATATTTTGACATTTTCTTGGTTTGGTGGCTTTTGGTAGCTTTCTTTCAAACTCATAAGACATCACAGTTGGTTTTATTCTTTCAGTTTTCAACAGACATTTTCCTCTCTTCTTATTAAGTAATATAAATATACTTTGCATAGTTTTATTTTCATATATAACATTCTGTGAAATATGTTCACCTATTGTTTAACCTGGATCATCCTATTTCCCACATGCTGTGTATTTTTTTAAGATAGTTATTGAATTATGGTTTCTTCACGTTGACTGTTCTGCTAGTTATACCAATTTACAATATATCATTTATTCTCTTTTTCTATAGAGTGTTTTAATAAGAAACTGTATGCCTTAATGACAACATATAGTATCACTTATTCTATTAAAAGTGGACTACATACTCTACTCTACCCATTCTGATATGAGAAGCAGTTGTTGTATGTTAATTCATTCTGGTACCTCCAAGAATCCACTTAAATCAATGGACTAACAGTGGTGTAAATTTAAATCACTTCTCCACTTCTACTGGGGAACAAGCCACACCACAAGTCCTGATAAAATCAGCTACTGTTTTCATGCTGACTACTCAGAAAGGCACAAAAATACAAGGATAGTGGCCACTTCAAAATACAGCTAGCTCAGAAAAGCAGATATCAGATTATTCCTTTCCTGAATGAATAGCTGAAGACCACAAGCAAGTCATTTCCAGTCTGCATTACACAAAAACCTTTGGCTGCACCTTAAAACTTTAAAATAATAGTAAGATTGTCATTGTTTCTTTCCTATTCTTTCCTAACTGTGATTCCTACTAAAAGACACCCCACAGTTGAAAGCACTTAGGTTGATAGTATTCTAATACTGGTGTTCATCACAATTTAAATCAGTGTAAGCTCTCTGGGGCAGAAAGCATTTCATAGTTCTCTGCTGGCAGTCCGTTGTACATGGTGGGAATTGAAAGATGAGGATCCTAAGAGCTACTACCAAAACTTATCACCATAAGCATTCCAGTATTACTTAGGAAGAACCCTTAGTAGCAGTTTTCAAAGCAATCTAAGGGAAAAAGTGTTACTTTTCAAAATCCTGATCCATTTTCATGCCTTATTGCTATGCTACTGCTTACACAATGAAGATTTTTAGCTTCCACATTCAAGAGATTGCAAATGACCTGTGAAATAAAATGAAGGAAATAATAGAATGAGATACATGACAATATCTATCTAATTTCTCTGGGATGCTGTAATGATGAAAACAATAGGTATTGGGGAATTATAATCAGCAGGGTATTCAAATAACCCTGGGGTGCTGTTGGGAGTAATTTTTGTTTAATGATGTTTTTAAAGTTTTAGTAAAGCATTTACGGGAGAAATATTTTAGTGAAATTTTTCCTTGCCCACTCACATTTTTAGGTTTGTCAGTCAAAACATATAAAAGCTAGGAAGTTAAGAAGGAAAATCCAGGCTACGTTTTCACTTCATTTTTCCATCAGCTTTAGTGAAAAAAAAACCCACAACAACCACCAAGAAATGAGTATTGAGTCAAACATGGAAAATTCAACATTTTATACAACTGACATTCGCTGGTAGGAAGAGAAGAGGAATAAGGGGAAACATGAGAATGTTAGTATCTTTAAATCTCTGAAACACCATGCACTGTGACTGGGTAGGAGGAAGAAATGCACCAGCAGAAAGTACTCAAGTCTACAATAACCTCTCATGCTGAGTCAGACATGAAGACACGTTTCAGTCCTGACATTTGGCACTAATGATCATACTTACCTAGCCATCAACATTTCTCACTGGAAATCATCAACTACGTCACCTATCATTAACCACGTCTGTCTAAACCAGAAAAGTTCATGCATAGGCTGCTTTGCAATGGTAAAAACTGAAGGTGGAGAAGACTGCAGCATGACTAGGAGAGATCAGAAGAATGTGTCTACTATGGGCCATGACAGCATCATAACCTTTTGGCTTACATCCCACCCACTCTGCCCTGCACTTAATTACATTAGCAAAACCAACAAAAATTGACACAGAACCATTGCTGCTTTACCCTCTGGCTGTTTCAGCAACTGTATATAGGGAAATGTTTTCTTTCTGCTTTGCGATTTTTTTAATAAAGACTGAAAACGTGTGAATAGTTTGTCCTTTCCTGGAGTTGGAAGGAGTCTCTCTGGTGGATAAAGGCATCCCTTGTCACTCTATAAATTGCTACCATTGTTTAGCTGAAGTCTATTACTTTGATTTTGGATCATAGAGGGCAGGCAAGAGACTGATGATTGAAGGAGCTAGACAAGATTAGAGAAAAAAAAATCAATAAATGTATAAACAAAAAGAGGTTTTCAGGCTTTAATCAGGTGATTTATTGCACATTTTGTGCCTCCTTTTGCATTCAACTTGTTAATGTAGTTCTACACAACTGACTCGACTACAGTTTGTGTTGTCTTCTGGAGTGCCTTGTACAAGAGCAGAAGAATAAATATCTTGTGTAACATATGACCTGAAATAATATTGCTGAAAAAAAGGAAAGAAGAACTTGACCACAGGAGATGAACACAATATTGCAAAACTGAATACATGTCCACAGAATGATTTCTTGCCTGTGGACTGGGGAGAAGTTTGAAAGCGAAATGCTATACTCCCAAGCAAAACCTGACTGCTTATACAAAAAGGCAGCAGAAAATGGTTTCAACTTTAAACAGGACCTGTGGGCTGTGGCAGCCTTTGATTGCATAAAGCTGAAGGGAAAGTATAATCTGCATTTCAATGGCAGGAAAGTAGATACAAGACATCAGATAACATCTGATGTCTTTAGACACTGGTGATCCATTTACTATACGCGCATGTGCCTGTTAAGCACCCTTCCATAATATAGTCATAGAAGTAACCTTCTGGGTAACTACGGTCCATAGTCTGGTTGAGCATAGAAATACAGACCAATCCCAATGCACCTGCCAGACCACATCTCCTGTTTTCGCACATGAAATCTGATCAAAACTCACTGGAAATTCATGGCTACTCTTAACAGACTTTGGATATGGCTTGAAGAAAAAAACCAAACCAACCCCCAAGCTCTCAGCATTTTGTTACTTAAAATCTGCTACAATCTATGTGTGGATAGAAAAGAATTAAAGGCTTCAGAAGAGGTTGCTCTCTGAGAAGTCACTGGGCATGGGCAGGGTTGTAGGCAGTCCTGTGCTGCTGCTGAGTCTATGCATGGGAAAATCCTCAAGAAGCAGAACGTTTTCTGGGAATGCAAGGAAATGCAGCAATCCTGTCCTGAATTGCAGGACTTTTGAACCCCAAAGGGTTCATTGGACACATTGCCCACAGCCATGACTAATGGGATAGAAAATAACTATTGTATTACACTCCTAGATGTTATTGTGTGTTGGAACGGGACAGCTCTAAAGAGTGGGTTGGCCAGACGAACAACCCTCCTGAGGAGTAAACCACAGCTTGTTAACACTACACATATTCTACCACCTGAGAG
>VYZX01009301.1:0-26022 GCA_013401335.1 Brachypteracias leptosomus | reverse complement strand
TGGACATTTATCTGGATCACCTAATTCTTACAGAAATGTGTCTTTCTTCTGTCCAAAAATCACTGCTGAGATAAGCACATTCTTGCTAGATTCTGAGTCTTTGTACCGTTCCTTCTGAAGCCCTGTTAAGGACTGAACACAGCCTGTATTATTTCACTGAAGTGTAGACTTGTATCATCATATTAATGAAAAAAGTCTTTTTACCATTTTCTGTGGTATGCTGTGGTGTAAAGGCAATTCTTAGGGGATAAGGAAATGCTCAGTCAAGTTCACATCAGATGGAGCTTATTCCTATATTTGTTATGCAACATTCATAAATGACGGTGGTTGCGAAGGTTCTCAGTGCCATTTTCAGACTACAATGTCCTTTCTGTCTCAGGTTTGATGTGAAGATCACAGATCAGGCTATATCCTTATGCTATGACTGCATGCTCTTTCTCATAGAGCTTTCTGCATGTGATATTGTGGAACGGGGGTGTTTCATTATGTCGTCTGGAAAATTCGTAATTCGTATCTTTTTGTAGCTAAGAAATGCCGTGTTGCTTCTTATCTTGCATGCATTTCTTTTTAATAGGATTTCTCCTACAGCTAACTGGATGCAAAATGTTTTGAATAATGTGAGAAATCTTTCTCGTACTTCCAATCCGTATTTTTGCCTACAATATTTCTCTATTTGCCAGGTCTGGGTAGGTTCTCTCTGCCATCCCTTATACAATATTCTTATTGATTCACTTTGTCTTCTCTCTCCGTGTTTCGGGCTTAGAGAAGGAGTTCCCTGAGCATGTAGCAGTATTACATCAAGGTAATAGTGATAGGTATGACTGATAATAAGTGTCTTTTGAAAATCCCGGAGGCTGAGCGTAGTGCTGAAGAAGACAATACAAGCAGTCCAGTTCTCTGGAATCTTCACATCCCCTGCATTGTCCACCATCTGCTATGAAATTTTTCAGAGCACCGAAAAACTGGGCATTAACATTCTTTGCTGCAAGTTTTATACTGCTAATAGGAACACCTAAAAAAAGCAAAAGAAAAAAGGTTGATTTCCTGCAGATCGACTTCATAGGTTACTTTTCACTGAAGTCTGAATAAGGATGGTGGTTCAAGAAAAACACATGGTAGTGATGAAAATGCATAGAATTACATTGACTTTTGTTTGAAAGAACAGTTATGTTAACGAGGCTTTTGTTTTATACAAAAAGCGAACTTTGCCAATTAAAAATTAATTAATGAAGTAATAGGCTATATGAAACTTCCAGAAAATCAAACAAAATAATGGCCTTTAAGTTCAATTTAATTCATTCCATTTTCTGTTTCAATTAGAATCCATTAGGAAAGTAATTGTCAGTATTCATTGGCAGAATTTTTGTAAAGGCTCCCAGATTGCTTGGCTTACATCATCACTGCTGACTACAGCAGAGCTTCACCAAACATCAAATCTGCACAACTGAGTTGTGAAACATGAGACATATAAAGCTCTTGCACAGTATAGGAAACTAATGGTTATACTCTACCTTGCTACCAAACTTCACACAAAAGTATCAGCCCAGTGTAAGATTATCAAAAGAAGCGTGGCCAGCAGATAGAGAGAAGTGATTCTGCCCCTCTACTTTGCTCTGATGAGACCTCACCTGGAGTACTGCATGCAGCCCTGGAACCCTCAACAGAAGAAGGACACGGATCTGATGGAACAGGTCCAGAGGAGGGCTACAAAAATGATCAAAGGGCTGGATGGAGCAGCTCTCCTATGAAGACAGGCTGAGAATGTTGTGGTTGTTCAGCCTGGAGAAGAGAAGGCTCCAAGGAGACCTTATAGCAACCTTCTGGTACCTGAAGGGGGCCTACAAGAAAGCTGGGAAGGGACTGTTTATAGGGGCATGTAGTGATAGGATGCAGGGTAATGGTTTTAAACTAGAGAAGGATAGATTTAAATTGAAATTTAGACATTAGGAAGAAGTTCTTTACTATGAGGGTGGTGGAATACTGGAAGAGATTGCCCAGAGAGGTGATGGAGGTCCCATTCCTGGAGACGTTCAAGGTCAGGCTTGCTGTGGCTCTGAGCAACTTGATCTAGTTAGAGCCATCCCTGCTGACTGTGTGGGGGTTGGACTAGATGACCTTGGAAGGTCCCTTCCAACCCAATGCATTCTATGATTTTATGATCTCCAAATGACATAAAGCTATTAGAGTGTAGAGGGACCTTGTATATATAAAGTTCACACATACATAACATGCCCAAGTGATTTCTGTTCATTGTAAAGTCCTGTTGGGGCTGGCTTTGCTGTGGAGAAGGCATGATGCAGCATGGTGTTAGCCAGCATAAAAATGGCTTACAGCTCTCAATCAGTTTGCCCCAATGTAGTTCACCAACAGGGACAAACACAGCAGATAGCTGTGCCACATATGAAATCTTCTCCAAACCACATAGGCTGACAGGTCTATATGCATTGCACCCTACCCAGTATGGAAATAGAGCCAGGTATAGCCTCCTTTCCCTCCTCAGCCTTGGCAGGTTTGTGCCTTGCCCCAAATAAGAATAAACTGAAATACTATGAACTGTGACTTGTGGTAGTTCTGACTGGTCAACATCAGGCATTTATAGGAACATAACACCACTGAGTTTGGTTCCCAGAATCCTTGAGAGAAGCTAACCGAGGTAAGTCTTAAGATCCTACAACAAGCAGAAACACTATTCTCCTATTTTAAGAATCTGTCATTTTGCCTTTTCAGTCAAACAGAGAAATAAATGGTAATGGCATGAATTCAATCCTAAATAAGTGCTGAATGCTTCAGCCTGAACCCAAGTAAGTCCCTGACTCACTGGCAACACAACAGCTCTTCTGTTGGAATTGCTTGCCTGGCGATGCAAACTGTGCTAGGAACAAACTGTTCCTGAGTTCAAGATAAGTTGTGAAAAATCAAGCTGACCTCCTTTCTTCAACTGAACTGCAGCTGAATGAGAGGAAATGAATTTTGGCTTATCTAAAACTGGATGAAGACACAGATTTCAGTATTCATTTGACATTTCTTTTTTTTTGCTAGTGGTCCAAAGAAGAAAGAATAAGGCTTGATTTTTTCATGCCTGACTGGATTCTTCAGAATTCAAACTAAAATTATACAACTACACCACCAAAAAATGTAAACCTGTAACAAGATGGTGATAGGAAAAGATACGTAATGTCTTTACAGCTGTTCATTCTCAAAATGTTTGAAAGTTAGACTGCATATTGTCATAATACCTGGCAAGATGCAAAGAGAAACACAATTACTGACATGTTTGACAGAGACAACAATATTTATTTCAGCTAAGAAAACAAAGGATTTCAGTTTCTCAGTATTTTAGGAGAGATTTAATTTCATCACTGCTTAAAGAGGGTTGGGGGTTTTTTATTTGAATGAATACAAACAGGTCAATAAAATACAGCCTCTATGAATTAATTTTAAAATTTATTCAGTTTGAATAGGAATGACAGTGCTTTTGGTTTGGTGACAATGTTTCTGATTATCAATCACAGCATAACTCTTAAAAACAAGCATTCCTTCACACCTTGAATGGACACAGTCCTTTAACTTGCAAACCAAAGTATGCATTACTCATGTATTCTACACCCAAGGGAAAAAAAACCAAGCAAACATTACATATGCTTACTCAGGAACACTTGGGATATCAGACGAAATATTCACTTACATAGGGGTGGATAGAGGATTTGCTGTTATAACTGAATACTAACATATATGTAGGTGGTACACATAACTGCATCTCTGCTACTGGAAACTTCTGACCCACTACAGTCTCTGAAGGAGAAACTATGAGAAATTTTGCTTCTAGAGCTATGACTATTTAATAGTCAAGAACTAGGTATTTTGGTTATTCAAATCATTTAAGGTCAAGAGAATGTTTAAAGATATTTCTTCTTAAGTGGTATTATGAGCTTTGGAATTAAATATTTGCAAGAAATTGAAATCAGTAAAAACCTCTAACATTTATATAAGAATCACCCATCTAAATTTAATACACATAGTACATTTGACATTGCATTGAAGAACCCCTGCAACACAACATTGCTCTATTAATGAACTGAGCATTTCACTTAAGAAGGTCATGTATAAATAATGTGAATTTTTTCACTTAGGATAAATCCCTGTTCGTTAGAATACTGGATAATTATAAAATAGTTTAAAAATACTTAACTGCTTGCACCCCTAATAATGCTGTAGATGAGAAGAAAGAAACATAGAGGTGCCTACTATTGCTCATAGTAGTATGGAGCAATGACATTTTGGGACAAGGTGAGTGTCAGCGGAGAGTCATCAATGGAGATTTGTTGCATGAGGATAGTCTTTAATGACTTCTAGTTTCCTGAGGGTTGAAATACTAACAAGAAAGTAAAAACCTGGGACATTCACTGCAGCACTCATCCAGACCTTGACAGTAAAACCTATTTATTGTATATTGACAGGGTAAGACATTGTCTTGAAGGATATATATTCTGAAAGTTCACAGAGTATAGTGACGTGAAGGTGCAGAGGAGATGAGAAGATAAGAGGTTTATTTTGAAACTTTTGGTGCATACGCTGATGCTTTATTCTCCTTTCCTACCCACCAGTACAATTCAGTTTTACAGCCCCTAGATTGAGAACCATAATATAAAACAATCCTTCTAATGGCATGGAGAACGTTGACTTCTACATCAATCCAAGCCACACCAACACTCAAGTCTCCATGCAAAGGTATGGGTCATCCCCAAAACATACAGGCGTATCTGACCTTTGTTTTTAAATTCTTTCAGAAAAAAAAAAATTACTCAACAAAACACGACCTCAGTGTCTATCTACTGAAACATGAGAGGAAAAAAAAAGCTTAATTAATAGCATGCTGAAATTTTTATATGTGAATGCCTCTGTTCTTTGTGATTCCAGCTAATATGAAAGAACCATGTGACAGGAAAAACAGCTCAAGACACTAAAATTTTAAACCAAGCAGTGCTTCAATGGAAGGATTCTTATCCGGAGATTTCCATTCCAGTTTTTCAGAGGCGAGAGTTAACATTTCTAAACCTATTTGACTATATGAATTAATGTCAAGAAATTTAGTATCTGGCAGAACTTGTTCCCAGCCTTCAAGACTTTTTGAGGTCTATCAAAAACATGAGCCATCTTAAATCCTAACATCTGAAGGTCAGACCTGGGAAGCCTGCTGACAACAGCTAAGATTATTTTATTGATCATTGTCAAATGCAAGCTGCAATAGATCACCTTTCTCACAAGTCTTCTATTCACTCATACATATTCCTGCATAACATTTGTATTAAATACTATCTTGAGATGATATCTTTCTTGACTGAGATTTCCTTTTTCAAGGTCTTCTATTTTTGAATATACATTGACTTCTCACTTTATTTTCAAAGTTGACATCAGGTGTTTGAATCATGTGCCATTATGTAGCAGGTTAATCCATCTCTTTGACTGGATACATGGAGGTTTAATAGATAAAAAGGTGAAGAATAAACAATGAGCAAGACAAAAAAGGAGAAAGGGTTTTGGAAAGCATTTTTACCTCAAATAAGACAAGGATGTAAAAGGTGTAGCTGTAGTGCAGAATCTTTCTATTTTCTATTTTTTTTAAAGAAAGGCTGATGAATAAAATAAATCTTATAAGCACAGAGAAGAAACAAACACTGAGGATAAGAATAACTGAGGTAATTTCTAGAGGTACATGGTGACAGATTAAAGCTAAAATTAATGGTTAGCAACCTATTCATTCTTGTAGTCCTCTCCCCTGAAAAAAAAAATCAATTTTTTACAGGACTGGCCAAAAAATATATATTACACCATTTTGCAGGCTTGGGCAACCGATCTTCCACCTCTTATTGTCCTAGGTTGTTGTCACAAAGAGCCATAGTCATCAGTGAGAAGTTGCCTAAAAAAAGCAAAAAAAGCCTTTTCTGTAAAGCACCTTAACAATCTAAGATAGCTGCCAGTGATAAAAAGACAGAGAATCTGTTAAACGAGATCAGACTTTCTGTTCTGTTACTAGCTGAAGCTTTGCCTTTACATTTCCCATATCTATTCATGGAGCTAAGAGTGCAATAAAGGCATTAAATCCATCAGGGATAAAGAAAGAAAGAAAGGAAAAAGAAAAACCAAAAACCCCATCTGCAAAAAGATGGGTAGCCAGCAGAGATCTATGAATAATTTAAAAGGCACCTGTCTCCCCTCATATAGGCAACTTTGAACTGCTTTTGCCTTGCAGATATATTTCAATTGCCTGAGTAAAAAGAAGTGTCTCAAGATTCTGAGAAAACTTAAAAGTTCTTAACATTCCTCCAAGATGCTTCAAGGAAAACTTTACTGTTAGATGAAAATGATTCAGTTTACACTGTGCATATATTTACTGATGACAGCCATCATGGAAGGAGCACATCACTGGAGGAAGTAGAATCTTAAATTAGGCAGAGAATTTTTAACACCAAATTACAATTTCAATTAAAGTTTAGGTCCTAGTTCAGCCATAGGTAGCTGGAATTCAGGCAGAAATCCTGGAATGAAATCTCTGGCCTGTGTTATGCAGGAGGTCGAGTAAGATGATCATAATGATTTCTACTGGGTTAAAAACAAAAATAATTTCAGAATCTATACCTTCTTATCAAAAGTAAACATTGTGATCTGAGTCTAAAGCATTTGTTAGGTGCTGGGGATTATACCTGTTCAGTTGGACTGAAAAAATATCCCAAATTCAAATCTTAAAAATACCTATTTTGCATGGATGTTAAAGAGACAGTTGTGACAAAGGACTGGTGATGGCATTCAGTGTGAAAGGCTGTTTTTCCATAGAATCATGCATTGTCAAGAGTTGATTCTCACCTGCATGTCTGCTAAAGGAACTTATTTGGGCTTAGAAATTATCATTTATCCAACCCTAACAAAGAAGAAAGTTATCGCAAATGCCTGAAACGTTGGCCCACAGGAATTTTTTAGAGTGGTGATGTAAAAGGAGAGGCTAAATACCCATCCCCATGTGAAGTAGTCTATTAAGTACTGACAATCATTAGCAGCAATGGGCAAAGACATTTCAAAAGAGAATATATCAGACTATATCTACATTTATAAACATGCATTGTCAAAATTGAAACATTTTGTAACACAGAATGATTTTCAGCAGAATTATAAGATTTCATTGTGCCACTGTTAAATTATTTTGGTTTTTCAGTTTGCAACCAAAGTCTCAGATTTTCTAAAAGTATTTCAATCTCACTGAGAGTGACGATTTACAACCGTGGAAATTAGTTATGACCAGTGATCTCTGGGATGTTTTTGCATCTTAGAAGCATGTGGTAAAAATAAAGGGACTAAGAGTTAAGAAGGGTAATCCATCACTTATAAAACCTGACTAGTAGCATGTAAGGTGAGGTTTTCTGGAATTATTTTGGTGTTTCCTTGGCTTGCTTTGTTCCAAATAGAGCTGTCAACACTTTATAAATAAAAGACATTACAAAAGACAGCTAAAATCTGTGCCACTGACCTCTTTCAGAAAATAAAGTTGGCCTAAATTATGAGAGCCTCAAACCTGTATTTGCTCAAAGAAGTATTTTGCAAGGCTGAAGAAAAGATCATTATCAGCTTTTATAAGCAGATGATAAGATTTACTTGCACAAGTTGATCCTGACATACAGTTCTTACCTTGAATTCCCATTCAGCTTTCCCAAGTTTCACTCTTTCATCCCAAATTTCAATTATAAGTAGTTCTGAAATACGAATTACTGAAGTGAGATTTTGTCATGATACCAAAGTGTTAATTTAGTCTCACCTCAGTGAAATCAGGGATCACTAAGAAGCCATTTGCATCGGGTAAGCTGCTGGTTTGGAAGGCAACGCCCACCTGGTCACCTGCCCACGAGCCAGACAGCCTGGGGAGCCTTCTCGAGGTGTGTAGGTGATGCTGAGGAGCACAGGGGGTGTGAGGTCAGCCCCATGGAATGGCCACCTTCCAGCCAGCTGGTCAGTGACTGTCAGGGCTGGCACATAGCCAGGTAGAAATTTCATAGAAATTAATATGTTCCCATAAAATGCATCAAAAGTGTTGAAATAGTGTGTCCTGGAGATAGTGCGGGGAAAAAAAATCCCCAAAAAAGGAATATTCTCCTATACTTTCACTGGCTCTTTTACCTGTGATTCCATTTGCCTATAGTGACATTAAACAGAGCAATACCATGCAGCTCCCTACCCGAATCCTGCACTCGAACTGACAATCTCCTTTCCAGGCCTCTCTTCTTGAGATGCAATCCAACAGAGCGAACACAAAAAATGTAAATTAAAAATAGAGCAGCTATTCTTCAGAGCAGCTCTCCGTGGCATCTTAGGATATTCTTAGGGGAGTACCAGCAGCTGATCTCAGCAATAAGGAAGCTGAAGGTACTGAAGAGAAGCACAGTGGCAACAAAGCATTTAAAGGACTCATCCTGGAAAAAAAAAAGGGGGGTGAGGGAACTGGCTACCAGAAAAAAAAATATTCAGAAATTTTATTAGATAAATTTTACACAACACAGAAAGTCCATGGTTCTCCTCAGTGTCCCTGTTTATTAAAGGATGCTTATGAAGAAACTCATTTATAATTCAGCTATGCACTTAATCTTCCTTTCTTTTTTTCCCGTTGGTTTTATTTTTTTTTTGTGGGAAGAAGTAAATGTGATCACAAACTTTTGATCTGAATAGAAAGATTTCTGTGACTAGAAAACAGAGGAATTCTGAACACTGACTATATTTCTGTGAACAGATTAAATTATTCATACAGAAAACCAAATCATAATTTGTTGAAAAAAACCAAACAAACCCCATCAGAATTGAACTTCCTTTTCTTTACATAAAAAATGAGAATAAAGGAAAAAGCAATTATGCTTCAAAAAGGTGATATTTCTGTGCTCATAAGCACAAAATTAGAGAAACACAATAGAAAAACATATCAGAAAAATATTAAATAACTTGCACAGAGAATTAAACCCTACTAGTCTGTGTATTGCTATTAAAGTACTTAGCATTTTACAGTCTTCCTTTCCTATATCATGTTTGAAATTGAGAACTGTTGGTATTGCATCTTTAGAAAGGTAATTTTCCTTAAATTTTCTGGGAAGTCTCAAGCTTAATCAATAACCTCAGTTTCATGTGCTATTAATCATTTTTAAAAGGTTGACATTATAAGCAAACTAGCAGGGTATTTAGTAGACTCACTGTAAATAATTCATTTTAGGAGATGAAGCTCACTTTATATATTAATCAAAATGTAATTTTCCTTAGTAATACACAAATGTAATGGGTTTCACCTGTGTGCCTTTATGTCAGCAGGTACACAATTTATGAACTTCATAGAGGTAATGTGGAGACAAAATCAATTTTTTAAATATATGGCTAGTATTTTCCTAAATTACAAAATGAATGCAATTAGTAAAGCTTTCTATTTCCTAAAATTTAATTTATTTATGCAGAATATATCTGTTCCTTGGATGATTAGGTTCAGTAGTCATATAATGAAAGATATGCTATTCAAAAGAGGTATTGCTCTTTTGAAGCAAAGCAAATCTCCTGTAAAAAGCCAAACAACTCAAAATGAAAACACATTGGGAGAACTATTTTGTCTTTAGACTACATAACAATTGTTTCAGAAAGAGTCTGATATCAGCTTTGAATTAAATACATACTACTGCTGAAAATAACCACAAAAAATGGAAGGTCTTTTTGCAGGTTGCATGTCTGTTTTCTAGAACAACAAGAAATCCCAAGCAAGAGACACTTTTTTGGAAACGAAATGCCCCATATGTGAAAGTTGTGCAAGAGAGTCATAGAATAGGAAAGGTATTTTTCCCTCCTCTTTCTACACCTAGAAAGAAATCTAGACCTTAGACACCAGTTTCTCTGATGTCCCCTAGCATGGACATCCACAACAGCAGGTCTTCTTTCCAGTTTCCTCCTGCTCACTCCAGGAAAACAAAATGGGCTTTGTATTTCAATTCCATATTATTTTCCTTGAATCAAAGTTACAAATATGTGTCTATGGCAATCAAAGCATTTCATTTCTATCTGCAAAGAAGAGATTCATTTTCAAAAAGGTTTCTGTTGTTTTTAAGAAAATCTTCAATTTCCTGAGGCAAAGCGAATAATATGCTGTACAAATATATAATTTAAATATATTAAATTTAGTAATTATGGTAGTGCAAATATCATAAATATTGCCAGAAATCATTAATATTTTACATGATGATGGCAATACTCCCAAACCATACAGGAAACCAGGACTTCTTTTAGTTTTGGTATTACACTGCAAGCCAGTGGGTGACGCCAGTTCAGACTTGCTTACCAGGTAGCTGGGGACTTGTGAGAGGGGACTTGCATCTTGAACAAACCCACCTGACATATTTGCAGTATCTTCGCTTTTTAGGTTGCCAGTAAGGTCTTTTTTTTGCCTTCTTCTCTCTAACTTTGTGTAACTTCATTGGCAAAGCTGCCTCCAACAGATTTTTCTGATACATGCAGGCAAAATCATTTCCTAGCACCAGAGTGCTACCATATAGATGTCAATCTAATCCTTTGTTGTCTCAGTGCTCTGTGCAAATACAGGGCACAGTTTACTTGTGTCACAGGAAGGTAATGAGATATAACCACTTGGTGTCCTAGCTCTTCTTGCCTTGTAATGACTTTTGAAAATGATACCTGATGGCCAACTGTGACTTGGCAGCAGCCTGTCTCCTTTTATCGGGAAGCTCACTGAGAAATGTGTAACAGTGTTGACTGAATTTTGTGTATTTATTTAATATAAATCAAATGCCAGCATTGAAAGTCACTGCACCTAAAGGCGACTCTTACAGGGACCTGTAGCATCTTGGCAAGTACAACTTGGGAAGTTAGCATTTCATGCAAACTTGGAGACAAATAGAGCACAAATATCACCTCATTATGGGCAGGTTTTCAGATAAGTGTATTTTAACCTTAGCAGATTCTGCAGATTTTTAACCACATGTTTACACCTAAGCCCTTGGACAGTTCTACTAAATAACAAGTTTACAGTTAATGATATGCTCATGTCTGCACACTAAGAAAAGGTAACATGGCTTTCAAGCCTTTCCAAATATTCTAAAATCTTTGTCTTCCTACTCCATTTCTTAATTGGGTGGTCATATTTTCTTTCAAAATAACTGTTTGTCATATTATGGTCTCAGATGAAGCCAAATACTTGCTCCACTTTGTAAGAAGAGTAGCTGGAACTAAATAGCCCAACATTTTGTTTCCCCTTTAGCAATTCCTCATACAGTTCAAGAAGCATCTGTCCTTGCAAAGATTTAAAAGAAATGGTTCCAACAATCCCAGAAAGACTGAAATATCTGTCAAGAACAGAAAAGAAGTAAAGTAATCCTGGGTCTTACAATCTCTCTCATATTTGAACTAGAGAAATCATGTAAGTGAAGAGTTTGTTATTCCAACTCTAGATGATTAAATGACTCAGAAAGTAGTGGCATTGCTTGTGAGGACAGAGACGGGATAAGATAAAAGAACGCCTTAACTCACGTATTTACCAGTGAAGAATTTGGTTCTGAATACTATTTTAACCCTCACTGCGAAGTTTTTGATGCCTCCTGAAGGCACCTCCTGGCAGGTGCTGAGAACCACCTTTGGGATGGTCTATTCATAAATGTGTGTTTCTGGATTGAGTTAGTTTGCTCACATTTTGCCGAATCAAATGTCTCTTTGGTCTGTTTGTTTTGAAAGTATAAGCCTGATCTGAAATTCATTTAAATGTACCCAGCTCCAATTGAATTTGATAGTTGTTACATATATGGAATGCAACGCTTAGGATCACGCCTTAAGTCTTGCTCCTTGGAGCACAGCAAAGAAATACACAATGAAAAGTCTTTTGAAACACAGTTGTGTAAACATGACATTCCCTACAGCATACTGAAATTCATCTTTCTGGAGAAGTGTTCTGTATTTAAACTGTGCCTGCTTTGCATAACAAAAACTTACATCATACAACACTAGAATCTTAGGCTGATGCTAAACTTTTGAACCTTGAAGCCTTCTCTGTAAGAATGGATTCTTGAGCTTGCATACCAGTTTCTTCTTTTAGTTTCGTCATTAGAGTTATGACAGAGTGTTGTGTGGTATGTCTCCATGGAAGAAAAGAGCACAAAGAGAGAACAGCCCACAAAAAAACAATGAAAATGTACAAAAGCTAACAAAACATGCAATTTTCTGCCATGTTTTTTAGCTGTACTAGTCAGGCTTTGCTGAACCACAAATTTATAGTAAGAGAGAAAAAATGCACAAACTGTGCCAAGCATTTTTAAAGCCAAGGGAATTGCATGCAGCCCAATCCCATGTACTTTATAGGAGTTCTTCTTTACTTGTTATCTTTAAATACTAATTTCTCTCCCTCATTATCAGATTGAAAGAGTGTGCCAATGGTTAATATGAACAAAATCACCAAAAAAATCCCTCTGATTTTCCAGACCTCAAGTTGTTATTACTGACACAGAAGAGAATATTTGATTTTTAGGAAATCTGACAACTGATGTAAGAAAAGTTTGAAATGCTTCACAGAATGCTAGTAAAGCACAACCTCAATTAACGTTGATAGAAGTGGGCACAATGGTTAGAACAGCTCTATTTAACAAAAGTATATGGGGTTTATGGTTCTATTCACTTGTAGAGGGAAGGTACTTTCATTTTTTCCATAAAATTTATGCCAACATTTGGCAATCTGCTCATTTCTATCTGCTAACATTCTTTCTCTAATCATGGAGTCCTCTCGTAGGTTTTGGATACTTGGAAATATGGGGGGAATATGCATGCTTAATAATAATGTTTTAAACAGATGGCAGCTTTCTTCCTCCTGATACCTACAGGATGTTTTGTAAAGAGTTTCCTGGTGAAAGGCCCATCACGATCATCTTTGTTTCTTTGCTTTTTATGACATCTGGCTTCTGCATAAGCAAGAAGTGAACAAGCGAGCAAGTAGAGACCCCAACCAAACCATCATCACCTAGAAAAATACCAGAAAGTGTGTGATGCTGTGAGGGGAGGAATCAAAATCTCACATTCCAATTCCTCATAACAGCAGCAGACTTTCCAGGGCATACTCCAAAGTTAAGACATTTTTTGAGAGCTGAGACTGAACATAGAGGATAAAGGACAAGGGAGCAGCTGCTTGCTTTGGACTGTTCTACTGGCAATATTGCTGGATTTTGCTCTAAGTGGTAATGGCTTCTATTCAGCAGCTTACAGTCCTCTCTCGCTCATCCTCAATAGGAGTATAATGCAGCCACAGCTGAGACATCACTATAGATGAGTAAGCAAACCTGCCAAGATGGAAAAGGAGAGAAAAGCCATGTGGTAGTAGGGAACAGTAAATATGTGAAGTCAAAAAAGTGGGATCAAATTTCTCATAGATGTTTTTCCTATTACAGGTTTCTGTTCTGTGCTTCTTGACATCTACATGTAGTAGAGGATCCTCTTAAAACGTGGCCTATTCTTCTTGTGAGTCTTTATGGAGGGCAGTGCAGGGGGTTAATACCATGTATAGTTGTCTATTTGTTTTCTTACAATATTATGCACATAACCCAAACACACAAAAGGTCTCTCACACATCCACTTTAAGCAAAATTAAGTACAGATTTATGGATGAGATGCTTCCCTGAAATGAATCCAATAGTGTGTTGTAAAACAATAGAGGATGGGTGCTTCTGGGTGAAATAGTTCCCCCTCTCAATTTTGGTTCTCTGAAAGTAGGAAATTTTTGTCCCAGGGCATCCTGTGAGAGTGCAAAATAGTCTTACAAGGGAAATTGTAGCTCCTACAGTCCTGGAGACAGACAATTATGAATGACTTGATGAAAAGTTGTAATGGAATTTAGAACCATGTGATTTTTCTTACAGTGTTTGCAGCAAACTACATAATGTGGTACACAGAAAAATTTAGAACACTATAAATCACATAGGACTTAAAGAAGTTCTTTGTGTTTCCGATTTCTTTCTAAGCATTTCAGCAAAGTTACCTTAATTCTTCTGATAAATGTGACAAATTTCTCCAGTTGATGCCGTACATTTCCAGATGAGATCATGGACCGTGAGGTACAGAATAGTGTCTGAAAGTTATTATTAATTTATCTCCTAATTCTTGCTAATTTCTAAAGTATTTTTGAGGCTCATTTTTTCCCCATGGGCTCTTTTCAGAAATATAGCAATAAATGCACTGATTTTGCAGCTCTACATCTCTTGAAACAGCTAATATCTATCCACTGTCAGATCCATCCATGAAACAGCCCTAATAATGTCATTTAAAACATGGAGAGTGTTGTGCTCATTTTGCTTCTGTATTTTGGAACCTATTGCTATTCAATTTAGTACTCTAAATGAATTCATATCATATCCTATTATTGAGGAAAATGACCACCTGCCTCCCCCATATGTTGATTTCAGTTTTAAATACTGTCATTTGAAAGTCTTGAAACTCATTAAAGTGATAGGGTTTTCAGAACACAGATTCTGGCACTCAGAACAAAAGATACGGGGAAACATAATCTGGATTTTAAAAACTATTTCAAAACAAGTTCTGTTTCATTTTCCACTCTTTCAACTCTCTTGTAGCTTCCAGATTAGAAAAAATTAAATAAATTGTTGTTAGCTATCTTTATAGGACTTGTCATTTTCCCTGGTAGTTTATAGTCTATTTTGTTATTATTCTTATTATTGCTTTCCAAAGTTTTCTTTTTATACAGCCTTCAAGACTTTTGAAATAGTAGAACTCAATTCTGACTTTCCCACAATCTAACTCCCCAAACAGAACAGACATGGAAAATGTGACCTAAACCTGCCCAGGCTTTGGGTTGTCCATATCTGATGGTTTAGCATGACTACAGCAGGTATTTGAAATCTACCAATTCAAAGACAAGTAGGAGTCTAGTCTGAAGGTTAAATCAAGACATATTCTTGAAATTCCTATTTACTATAAATATGTGGCAAGATTGTGCAAAATAAGTCTGTTCCAATCTTGGTAATACTACAAACACTATGGGTTTTGCAAATGTCCCAAGAGTCTTTACTGTCTCCACATACTATTCTGCAATGCTTGTTTGTGAGGTAGGTAAGCTCTTGGCCATAGGTGGATAGCTGAAATGGCTCATGAATTAGATTATATCATTTTAATCTGTCTTGGGGGACTGCCAAGAGGCATCTTGTTGCAGAACTAGAAAATGTTCATGACTCAAAATACGGTACATGCTATTACAGCCAATACCATATGGACAAATGGGCTTGCAGAGTTACATTGCTCTCTTCAATATATCAATGTAAAAAATATTAATTCATCCTGTACTTTTAGATCTTGTCTGACTTCTTCATTTTTATGAAAGAATAGTGACCCACCAGATTCACTAACTGAGACAAATATCAAAAAGCTCCTAGTTCTAAAGGAGACACAGCTGGATTTTCTGTACCATAATCTTAAATCTTAGGAGATGAGATGTAAACTTCTGTTTCTAACACAATGAATACCCTCACTTTGGGTATAACTTACTGACTTTTCATGATTCTCTGGCTGCCAAGACCTTTAGGCTTTTTGGAAAACTCTATTCTTTCTGCCTCTCACATTCCATTCTAACAGATAATATTTGTACTTTTCAGGAATGTTTTGAAGATAAGGATGCTTTCAGTTACAGAGGAAGATTGATACTGCCTTGTTTCAGTTTCCCAACCATTTAGAAGGAAGGAATTTTTCAGCTAAGACTGATAGCAAATCTCTTTCTCCTGAATCAAAATTTCAAATTCCTACTGACTCCACAGGTCCCAAAATGAATGTGTGTTCATTTATCATGTCATGACACTGCTCACTGAGTGAACAGCTCAAACCATGTAAACCTTCCCTGCTGTATCCTACGAGGACAGCCAGAAACTTTGGGACCTCTGTTTCATTAAGTGTTTCACAACAGAGTTCCCTCACAGACACAGAGATGCATTTCTGTTGTGTTTCTTTCCATTGTGGGTTTACTCCTGTAAGTAAGCAACACCAGTGATGAATCACTGGGAAAAACACAGAACAAAGGCTATGATCAGGCCATTCCCTACCTACAGAAAACAGAGCACCCTGGCAGGCTTACCATGCCTGATTTATACCCAGGCTGCTAAAGGTCTGGAAAAACAGGTTTTTTGGCTGATGCTATGGGGGAACCTAATCAGAGAGCGGTCCCTCTCAGTAAAACCAGCAGCTTTAAGATCCATTTCCTCCCTCCCACTGGTAGAAACAAGAGACAAAAGTCTGGCTTTCCCCATAGCTCCCCATCCCTTCTCTGTCCCTTCTCTTTCACTATACCCATGGTAGGAGCAGCCTGCCCTTGGACCTTCTTTCTTGCCTGCACTGCAGGAAAGGCTTAACATATTTTTGCTGAAGAACATGGCAACTTACCAGCTTTCTGTCCCCAGAGAGATGTACATTACAGGATGTATTTAACAATTAGGGAGCCTATAGGGAAACTACAAAATTGCAAGAATGTTGTGTAAAAAGGAAAGCAAAGCAGCTGACACAGAGTTTGATGCTGATACAGACACACTCAAATGGCATCTGAATATATGGTTAATATGTTGACTGCTCTCTGTGAAATCTCCTACACAATCCAAGAGCATTTTGAACTCATAGCAAGTGTCATCTAAGAATGGTGTCTTTCCACAACAATAATTGAGAATTTGAAGAAAAAATTAAAACCGTGGACTGCTAAACTTGGAAAGTTATCCAGTTCCTGGATTTATCAAACCTGAATAAGACTAAATCATTTCTAATAAAGCCATTTTGTGAATTAGGGGGAAAGAAGGTCAAAGGAGGATGCTTAGAGAATCCAGAGTAGTTCTTTGAGCAAACTTACTGAATAAGTTCACCTCTAGAGCAAGAGCACAGCTCAGATAATATGCTAATGTAAATGTGAAAATAAAGGAAAATTTCATCAAAATGCATACAACATTCAGTGCAACAATATAAAGAAGAGTCACGGCTGAAGTGACACAGAGGATCTGCCTGGAAAAAAACATTGGTGCTGTGAGCAAAGACCTTTCCTGAACTAATGTCCAATAGAAACAAACCCTATTAAAAGAATATCATACAGGTGAGATTTTACACCTGCATAACTAGAGGGGAGTTTGAGAGAGGAATTACAAAACCATTTTTGGTCAAAAATGCCTTTATCAAGAAAGGTATCAGTTCTTCCATCTTTCACACTTGAAAAAAGCTAAGAAGATACCAAAATGTATTTCTATGGTACTTTTAAGGATAATGTTTTATCATCAGAAGCATTTTTCTAAGGATTTGTACTGTTTTGTAGCTATGTATGAATTCGAAAACCAGACATTTCAGAATTGCCAAAAAATCCACCTGTATCTTAGAAAATATGTTTGTGAAAATTGGAGATTACAGGTCTCCTCCTTACTCATTCAAAAGGATTTCTCAGTATTTTGAAAATTTTTGGAGTTAAGAAAGCAGCAAATTGCTGATCGTGATGCAGGGCAAAACAGGCAGCTAATACTCAATCTGTCACCAGATGCAAGCACAAAAAAGCAAACCACAAAGAGACAGCTGGACAATAATAAAGGCCATGTCTACAATATGGAATTGGGCCTGTCCATGTTGGCCCAGGGTGTGAAAAAAATCATCCCCCTCAGATTATTTTATTGCGCCAGCGAAATCTTGGTGTGGATGCAGTAATGCTAATAGAAGATGTTTTTTGCTGTTATTTGGGGACCTGGTGTTATTAAGCAAGTCAAAGAGCTTGTGTCAGCATGCTCTGTGTCTACACCAAGGGGGTTTGCTGACGGTGCAGCAGAACCTCTCTAGCATAGACAAGGTTAAAGACTTCTTCAGAATGTGCAAGAGAGGGAAATGGAATTGTCATCTCACAAAGCCAAATTGCCATTTTATAATGGTAGGTTCACAATGTGAACAGGATTAAAATTAATAGCACTTAGAATAGTGAAGATCAAAAGGCCACTATGAAGTCAGAGGTTTCAGTTCATACTGGTTACGGTTACAGTAGGAAGAGATCCTTGTGGGATCCTAGTGGCACCCAATGTGAATAAATGTTTCATATAAAAAAACACAATCAAAAGTACGCAAACTTGTTCACAGCAAGCATTTCATAGTAGTCTCTCCAAAGTAAAGCTAGTAAAAGACTACCCAAATGTTTTAAGACCACGATGAATTTTGGAATGTGACACCTGGAAATGTATAAAATAATCCAACCACTAAAAAGGAAAAGAAATGAGAGTGATAACATAGTAGAGAGAACAAGACAAACTTCACATCACTGCAAAAGCTACAGAGACCATGAGTTGGAAGAGCCGCACAATAGCTCTGGAAGCAGCTTATTTGCGTAAACCCAAACAGTTTAAACAATGCTCATTGCCAAGTTCCTGCAATGGAAAAAGTATTTTCTGACTTGACTAAAGCAGAAACAGTGCAATTAGAATGTCAAAGGCAGACATCAATGATTGCTACAGCAGGAAGCTACTGTACTTATTTTGCATGCTGAAGTGCTGGGGCCTGAGTTGTGGGCCTAGAGTTGGAGTTAACCTGTGGATGAGTCACAACCTAGTAGTGTGTTTTGTTTCCCACACTGGCTTCAGGATCCAGAGGCAGAACCTGGCCCACCTGTGTCCTTGTGGCTCTGCCCTCACCCAGGTGGTTGTGGTTGGGGTGATGGGCGAGGCCAGGACTATATCAACCAGGAGCCGATCAGTTGGAGGATCAGTAACACCCGTGCAACAAACCAATACTCTTGCATCAAATACATTCTGGACAATGAAACAGATGCACAAACACAGCAAAAGAAAATTTGTCGCAGTTATTCCATAGACAGAAAGCTGAGTAGACAGTGATCCTTTTAAATACATATAAAAAGGATTAGTATACACATGCTGGCTTCTCCAAAGTCACTTTGCAGTATTGAAATATAGCAATGGAACAAGCACATGAAGACTTACATTTGACTGAAATACAAAGAAAGCTTAAACAAGCCCATTATGTTCTGGTTTCTAGAGAGTTAAAGAAAGACTCCAAGAGAGAAACAAAAAGGACAAAAACCAGTGAGGGTTCCTCCTGGCCTTTATACTGTTGGGAGGGTCAGAAAGACCATTTCAGAATGAAAAACACCCAGCTGCTTCCCAGCAAGCTAGAAAGAGGTACACATCCAACAGGTTTAATACATAAGAGCGGTCAACCAGAATAAAGCCTTATATGAAAGAGGGAGTTATGTCAAGACTGCATTGAGCTATTTTTGGACTGAAGTCTCTGGAAACTTCTAGACAGTACATATACTTTATATCAAACATTGTGGTCAAGGCCGATGGCAAGCTAGAAAGTAGTTATGATACAAGTGGGAAAATGCAGGCCAAGTGATTAAAATGAGAGAACAAGAATCCAGAGCTTTCTCCAGAGATCTGGGGACAAACGGGCCTTTTTGCTACCAGCTACAAAACCAGTCTCAGACTTCTTAGCCTTCTGAAAAGGAAACAAACTATGTGACACTACCACAAAGACTATCATAGATTAAGCATTTCATCAAGCATACTATTCCAACAGTAGTTTCAAGCACACTCTTATCTTTTTTTTTTCACAGTATACTATGAAATCAGTTTGAATATTGCACTGCCATACCATACATCTTGCAAAACAAAGTTCAGATGGTAGCTAAAATAGCTACAAGTCTTTATTTAGCACTTCAAAAAGAAGATACATGGCAAACATCCTTGAATGAAGCAACTATTCCATAAACAACAACGTTATTATTTTTTTCCATGTTGGATGTCAAGACTTAAATACACCTTTTTGTGAATAGCATTACTACTGTTGACATGGGTAGAAAAACTGAGACACAAAAAGCAGGAGAGACAAGCAAAGGCTAAAATCTTCAATAACTGACAAGCTAGAGAGCTTCAAAATTACCTCAGGAAACATTTTCAAGAAGAAATTATTTTTCAGGATAAACTGTGCACTTCTAAAGATGCTAAATGTGCTGAACAACTAAATCCTCATTCATAGAAGAGTACTAGATGAGCATATATTTCAAATAGCTTCATCTACAAACAAAAATAAAGAGGATGTGGAGGATAATGAAATGTGTTCTGTTCTGACACCTGATTAACAAGATAGGGAAAAAACCCCACAGCATGGAACAAGACTGATAGCTATTAAGACAGACTCTCAAAACAATGTGTTGCTTCAAGAATCAAATGTTAGCCAGGCTCCAGCTGTTGGAAAGCTATATACAAGCCTTTGTACAGAAGAGGAAGCAAGAACAAACAGCCCAGAGTAATGTTCCTTTGTCACTGTGTTTACTGAGTTGACTATAAACTCAATGTTCTATCAAATATATAGATCACGTCAATCTTTATTGTTTCAAATCTGAAAGAGATAGCCTTACTTCTCTCCCTTGAGGCTCCACCTGCTACTGCATCTGGTTCTGGGGTTTCTAGCACAAGAATGACATGGACCTGTTACAGCAGGTCCAGAGGAGGGCTATGGAAATGGTCCAGAGGGCTGAAACATCTCACCTATGGAAAAAGGTTGAGAGAGCTTGGATTGTTCAACCTGGACATGAGAAGTTTCCAGGGAGACCTTATTGCAGCCTTTCAATACTTAAAAGGGGCTTATAAAAAAGATCGAGAGAGGCTTTTTACCAATGCCTGTGGTGACAGGACAAGGGACAATGGTTTTAAACTGAAAGAGAGCAGATGTAGACTGGACATAAGGAAATTTTTTTTACTATGAGGTGACTGTGAGACACTGGAATGGGTTGCCCAGACAGATGGTAGATGCCCCACCCCTGGATATGTTCAAGGTCGGGTTGGTTGGTGCTTTGAGCAAACTGATCTAGTGGAAGATGTCCCTACCCATGGACTAGATCATCTTCGAAGGTGCCTTCCAGCCCAAATCATTCTGTGATTCCATGGAGGAAGACAGTCTCAGAAAGGACATTTGTGCTTTACCATACAGATAGAAACTCAAATATCTTCAGGAAGTCTCACAAAAGAAAACAGAATCACAGAATGGTAGGGTTTGAAAGGGACCTCTGGAGATATCTAGTCCAACCCCTCTGCTTAAGAAGGTTCACCTAGACCAGGTTGCACAGGGTCATGTCCTGTTGGGTTTTGAGTATCTCCAGCAAAGAAGATTCCACCACCTTCTCAGCAGCCTCTTCCAGTGCTCTGCCACCCTTAAAGTAAGGAAGTTTTTGTTTATGACCCTTATAAGGATATAATGGAAAGAATAAGAATACAAGAGAAATAATAAAGTTTAAAACATGCCCTGACTTGACTTCTCTCTTTTTATGTTTTTACACCATGCACCCCTTTTCAGGCTAATTATCCAATTTCTTATATAAGCTTATTGACCGCTAATTTATCATGTACATTTTTAGGATTGATTATGCAAGTTGCAGTTGCAAAACAGAGCCCCTAGACAATAGTAGATGTGTCTATGTTTACTTCCAGAGCTAGAGAGCATATATAATATGGAGTTCATTTTCAAAATCAGAGGCTTCCGAACAGAATTTCTGTACTATCTTGCAAATACCACAAAATTGCAGCCCTGCAGGGACATTCAGGAGGAAGTATCCACATAATCCATCACTCTCTACAGAAGCTCATATTCTAGTGCAACATTATAATGAGGCTTTTGGTCCTCATTACAAAAAAATAGATAGAAAGCTTATTTTATTACTGTAAAATCCAGCCCAGTATTAACCAAATTAGAGAAAAAAAATATTAATAATGGCATATTCTTCTATGTGCATTATCATTCTGTTCCAAATGTCCCTTTGTGACCAGAGCCACAAATACAACAAAGGAGGGCTCAGAAGGGCAAGACAGCCCTTTCTCCATTACTTTCTTGCTCAGGACTCCTAAAATGCAAATCTATGCAGGAGTGTTATCCTCATATGCTGAGAGTTGGAAGCACTAAACCACCCTAGGGAGGGAAAACATAATTTTGCATCTTTCATCATTTTGAACTTGCCTAGTACATAACTTCTGAAGGAATGAATGAGAACACCTTGATTAGCTCTGATGGAAAGCAAGGGCTCCTTAGAGCTGCTGCTTATGAACTGAAATCCAAGTTACAGCCAATCTCTTACCAGAGGAAAAATCAGGGTCAAAGGAACAAGTACAGATAATATGCTTGATGCAGTAGAATTTATTTTATGATAAAGTGCACATTGCTTTGAGAACAAAAGCTACCCAGTGAGCCTAGGCAACTCCATCCTTCTTCAGGAATATCAGCCTGGAGCTATTACCTAGCTCTCAGCAGACAACCCTGACTGAATCCAAATACTGGATAAAGTTAGAGAAAATCAAGTAAAGAGTAGACTTTCTGGTGACTTGCAGCAATTTCCCCAAAACCAGATGTCTCAAAATTAACAGTTAGCTAGTACTCTCCTACATTGAAAAAAATGGTCAGATTAAAGAAAAATTTTCCATTTCAAGAGTGGTGAAACACAGGGGCAGTTTGCCCAGAAAGGCTGTGGAAGCTTTATCCTTGAAAACTAGCTACCTCAGCTAAGACGGACTTGCTTGGACTAGGTTTCAACCTCCAGGAGGCCCTGTCAACCTGTTATTAGTTACTCCATAACAATATGACTATTCTCAATACCTCCTCACAGAGTTGAACGTGATAAGAATACTGAAGACATTTATCTTAGGATACACAGTGTTCAACAGACGTTAAATGATGTAACTGTGCTATATTGCTGTTGTTTTTCTCTGCCTGCCTCTCTCTTATGTGGATAACTAAACTGAGATACACTGAAGTGCAGTGAAGTAGAAATTTGACCAATTTCAGATGGGAAGTTCAGTATTTTTATTAGTGCCATTCTGCCTGATTGCTTTACATAACTTTAAAGCAGTAAAAAAATGTAGAGATTTGAGTATCACAGACAACATAACTTGTGCAGCTGATAACACAATCACTCTTGGATATACAGATGCAGAGAGAACACCAATGCACTGTAGTATAAAATTGATGTGGGGGCTATTTCAACTGATTAGTTTTCATTACTAAGCACTAACCCAGCATAACTGCCTGGGTCATGCTCTTTTGTGTTGGCTGACCCACATCACCAATATACCAATGAACGCTTTGTATATAGCAAGTAGTGATCAATCAGAATGTAAGATTTTAAACAGAAAAAAAATACCATGCTCAGTAAAATTTCCTTTATCATTCTTCTCCAGGCCTCCTGTATGTTTTCTTGCCAGTCTCTCCCTACCTTTTTTATCTTCTTTCCCCTTCTTCTCAGCCAGGCTTAGCCCTACCTCTCCTAGGCTCAGCAATAAGAGGATTTTCTTCTTCGTTCATTTAATTTTAGATAAATGTTGAATTGGGAGTTGTACATTACCCCTGATTCAGCTGTCTTGCTGGAAAGTCAGGAGACTTATTCTGAGTTGCATGTGAATGGACTTCAGAGATACATGCTACATAACTAAAAGCTCGGGGGAGAAAAAGGCAGTTAAGGAAAAAAAAAATTAGACTGTTACCATCAAGATGCAGCTTAAAGCAGCAACTGAAATACGTTTTGGCTAAAATCCCTTTCTGACTTTCTAACAAGATTGCTTGAAGCAAGATACAGGTAAATCTAGCTTTTCTGAAAACCTTGAGATAGAAAACATATAGAAGTTGAAAGCTTCAAAACAAGTCAGGTCTTTACCAGACACAATCTGATGTTAAAAACTAGGTCCAAATCCAAATGCTGCAAAAGGCCAAGGGATCAGAAATAGTGTCTTAGGTCCTCACTACCTATAATTAATATGACTGACCTGAGAATTTCTGTCCTCTTCCTTCTTATTCCAGTATAATTACAGACATTCACATTTGTCTTCATTCCTAATAAATTACTTCCGAGCGTATGTTAATATACAGCCCTTTCTTAAGAGGTTGGAAAGGACCTGTCTCTTGACCCTATTATCTGACAACAAGCTGACTTATAAAGACATCTGAAGATGATATATACTGCCTATCACAGCATCCTGATTTGATTTAGAGCTTGTAGGTAGGATTAGTTTTTCCTTTAAAAAATTCCCATATTCTTTTCACTGACATCAAGAGTAAACCTTCTGTTGACACTATGAAGGGAAACTTAAAATAAGGCTAGATTTTTTTTTAAATGAAAGTTTTTCAGAGTCTTAAAAGTAAACTTTTTTTATAATACGGTGATATTTATTTTTCCTCAAAATGGATGTAATCATAAACAGGATTTCTTTTGCTTATTAAGACAAATCTGTTGATTTTTATGTGAAACTGTTATTTCACTAGAACAAAACTCATACAATAGCCTTACTTTTTTTACCCTTTTACCTTTTGGACTGCAAAGCACTTTAAGAAATGTAATTTGTATTGTTAGTCCAATTGTAATTATGAAATAAACAGTGAAGTGCCAGAATTTGGGTTTACACAGAAACAGTAAAAAGTTGGCTTTGTTTTTTCTTATTCCTGCCTTTAAGCCTTACTATCTAAAGTTTAAATGCCTGTGTCTGCTTGCAGATACAGCTCTGGTACCATTCACAATGGGTACTATAGAGGGAAAGAATCTTGTCTTTCTTTCATTTGAAAGGCCCAAACTGACTACTGGGAATGTAGAAAGCTGGTCAGGCATGAAGGTTATCTTAGAATCAGAATCCAAGTGGAAATTGCTAAATTTGACTTCTACATGTCTGAAAGACTGTGACATGTCTGTATGTCTGTGACACGTTTGAATGTCTACAAAAATTCCAATTTTAAAAAGTACCATGTACTCACTTTCTCTGTTCCTGTAGACTTTCAGGTGTCCCTGAAAATTGGATCTCCTACTTACTTGATAGTTATGTAATTATCTATGCAAATTAAATAAGAATTATTTAGCCTGATTAAATCTGACCTATTGACATGAATTCTCTTCTTCATATTTAGAAATAGAGATTTTAAAGGGTTCATTTCTTCAGGAAATATATTGCTTATTCTCTTTCCTGAAGAACATGATTCTGGGGACTTGTTTTTTCTGGCTGGTTTTTCAATCATTATGTGTAAATTAGTGAAAATATCCACTATACTGTTTTATCCTTCACTGTATTGGAAGGTATTCAATAAGTTACCTTTATGATGACCAGCACTTGAGTGTCACAGTTGTTACCTTGCTGCCAGTGAGTGTTGCTAACTCAGCTGACCGGGTAGCAAGGCCTCTGAGAAGTGGCCTCTTAAGCTGGACATGAGCCATGAATACGCAATTGCAGCCCAGAAGGCCAATCACATCCTGGGCTGCATCAAAAGAACTGTGGCCAGCAGATCAAGAGAGGTGATTCTGCCTCTCTACTCTGTTCTTGTGAGACCTCACCTGCAGTACTGTGTGCAGCTTTGGAGCCCCCAACACAAAAAAGGACGTGTACCTGTTGGAGTGTGTCCAGAGAAGAGCCACGAAAATGATCAGAGGGCTGGAGCACCTTTCCTATGAAGACAGGCTGAGAGAGTTGGGGTTGTTTACCCTAGAGAAGAGAAGGCTCCGGGAGGGACCTTATAGTGATCTTCCAACACCTGAAGGGGGCCTATAGGAAGGCAGGGGTGGATCTATTCACAAAGGCAAGGGGTAATGGTTTTAAGCTAGAAAAGGGTAGATTAGGTTAGACATTAGGAAAAAGTTCTTTAATATAAGGGTGGTTGAACACTGGAACAGGTTTCCCTGAGAGGTGGTGGATGCCTGTCATGAAGGCACCCACAAAATAAACAACTACTGTCAAAATGGGGTTTATTGACCCAGCACCCCTAAGGACAAAACACAAGTTCGGATGCTCATTGGGAATTTATCTACTGCACAATTAATAGCTAAACTTTGAGGAAATACAAACCAAAACGGGCATGCACTCATTACTAAGGGAGAAACCTCCCACATGCGTGCCCAAACTTATCACTCACCAAAAGGGGGGTTGAGACTCAATCCATGGAGATCCACCCAGTCCACGGAAGTATCCTTGGACAGCCTGT